>CAUYRH010038203.1:0-11220 GCA_963574655.1 Perodicticus potto | reverse complement strand
GCTGCAGCCGCCAGGCCGGACTTCCACCGGTGTCTGGACTTTTGGGGAGTGCTCTTGGTATAGTGTCGTGTCCCCGCTGCGGCCCCCTGGCCGGACAACTGCCGTGTCCCCACTGCGGCCCCCTGGCCAGACAACTGCTGTGTCCCCGCTGCGGACCCCTGGCCAGCCAACTGCCGTGTCCCCGCTGCGGCTCCCTGGCTGGACAACTGCTGTGTCCCCACTGCGGCCCCCTGGCCGGGCAACTGCCGTGTCCCCGCTGCGGCCCCCTGGCCGGGCAACTGCTGTGTCCCCGCTGCAGCCCCCTGGCCGGACAATCCCCGCTGTGTCCCCGCTGCGGGCCCCTGGCCGGACAACTGCTGTGTCCCCGCTGCGGCCCCCTGGCCGGACAACTGCCGTGTCCCCGCTGCGGCCCCCTGGCCGGACAACTGCTGTGTCCCCGCTGCGACCCCCTGGCCGGACAACTGCCGTGTCCCTGCTGCGGCCCCCTGGCTGGACAACTGCCGTGTCCCCGCTGCAGCCCCCTGGCCGGACAACTGCCGTGTCCCCGCTGCAGCCTCCTGGCCGGACAACTGCCGTGTCCCCGCTGCGGGCCCCTGGCCGGACAACTGCTGTGTCCCCGCTGCAGCCCCCTGCCTGGACAACTGCTGTGTCCCCGCTGCAGTCCCCTGTCCGGGCAACTGCTGTGTCCCCCCTGCAGCCCCCTGGCCGGACAACTGCCGTGTCCCCGCTGCAGCCCCCTGGCCGGACAACTGCCGTGTCCCCGCTGCAGCCTCCTGGCCAGACAACTGCTGTGTCCCCGCTGCAGCCCCCTCGCCAGACAATCCCCGCTGTGGCCTCGGGAGCTGCACCGCTGTCCACTGCGCACCGGGTGCTGCTCCACTGTCTGGATAGAAAGACGGGGCTCCCTGGACACCCCGTAACTGCGGCTGCGGTTGTTGCAGAGATGGTGAGGCCTTCACAGCCAGGTCCTAAAGAAATCCTTGCTGCTGAAAGTCCAGCCCCCTGTTTATTTATGAAAATTCAGGAGGGTGCTTCCCAGTCTCAGAGCACTCTCCCATAAAGAAGGCAGAAGCCTGGAGTGGGAAGGAGGGAAGCCTCCAGCCGCGGTCAGGGCTGATCCTGCCCCCTCCATCCGCCCATGCCGCCCCCTCCCCGGACGCTGGCTGGTCGGGACCCTCTTCAGGGTCGTTTGCAGCCCACACCCTGCGGGAACTTTCCCCGACCCTTTCCGTTCGTGCTGATTTCTCTCACCCCTGAACTAACTACCCTACTACTCGTGGCTCACAGGGCTCATTTTACTCCTCATCATTTTCTAGTCATCTCTCTGTCTACAATAATTCAAGTACTATTTTCTGTGAAGAGAGTACCACCTCTATAGAACTATTCTATTTTCTTTGTTCTTTTTTTTTTTTCTTCTTTCTCACCCTGGGGAGAGTGCTGCGGCATCACAGCTCACAGCAACCTCAAACTCCTGGGCTCAAGGATCCTCTTGCCTCAGCCTCCCCAGCAGCTGGGACAACAGGTGCCTGTCAAAACTTCCAGCTAGTTTTTAGAGACCGGCTAGCTCTTGCTCAGGCTGGTCTTGAACTCCTGAGCTCAGGTGATGTCCCTCCTTGGCCTCCCCAAGTGCTAGGAGTACAGTAGAAGTATTTTCTTATGTAACTTTGAGCTGGACATCAGGAACGCAGAGGACAAAGAGAGACAGACCTTGTCCACGTGGAGGTTACTTTTTTTTAAATTGTCTTTTATTAAATCATAACTTTGTACTTTGATGCATTTGTGGGGTTCAGGGTACTGCTTCAATATACAACGTGAAAGGCTTACATTGAACTAAGTAAGCGGTTACCTTTTTATTGGAAGGAAACGGATAACCAAGGATGAAGAAATGAAATATCTTCAGACACTCACAGGTGACGCTCAGAAATTACAACATGCAGATGTGACATAAGTGATGGGGTGGGACAGGGTCTCACACTGGGAGAGTAAGAAAAGGCTCTTAAAGAAAGAAATGGCTGAGCTGAGCCCTAATTTATGACAAAGGGCTAACTGGGCATCAATGTACAGGAGAGGGCCAGGCGGCCAGCACACGTTACTGGTTGGTGAGCTGAATTTCCGCCTTCAGGGAGAAAAACATTTAGTTCTGTCTCTACAATTTGATCCCCATTATACCTCTTCTTTAGCCCTGTCTCCAAGGGTAAAACAGGTCTCCAGTTTATCTTTTTAATCTCCCCAATTATGTTCCCTTATCAGTTTTCCTCACCTCCAGGAGTGGGGAAATATTATAGGAGAGAAGTTGATCTAAAGGAAAATCAGGAGTAAAGAGATGACTGGAGAAAATGGGTTTTAATAAAAAATTCATGAGAACAGGAAATAAACAACAGATCTGGAGGTTACCTGTGAGCACAGAAGGGCAAAAACCAAAGGAGGCTGCCTGTGAGTGGGGAAGGGAAAAATGATTTGAATAAAACTGCATCAGCCACGTTCAACGCACTTTGTTTTCACAGAGGCTTGTTTAGCAGAAACAACTGAATATTTGAATCCTTTTTTTCCATGCAGACCATGAATTAGCTTGAACTTTTTCTCTAGCAAGAAAAACACAACATTTTAACATCAGAGGCATAAACCAATGAATTAGGACACAGTTAAAGTTTATGTTCAACAGTCTTTTAGGGATGGGGACACCACACTTCGTTCAATTAAGAGAAAAATTAAAGGGCTAACTTTTACACTCCAGCACTTTGCGCTTGTCTATTTTCATGTTATTGCTCCCTGAATTGATAAGGAATGGGTTCTGGCACCCTAAACTTCTTCCTATTGGTTCTTACAAAGCGTGCTTCTCTGGGTGAGGCAGGCTGACTCTCCAGGTGACCCTATGTCACCTTTGGCAGCCCACTTTTCTGATTTTTGCCCTCCCCATATTTTCAGGGCTCTCTCAGCTCTTGATAGGCTCAATACTATATTAATTCTCCTGGCCCTTAGCTTGTCTGTGAAGGAACCAGCAGCGTGCTCGGTAACACTGCAGACTTCTGGTTGTGCCATTATGACATTTGGAGGCATTTTTTATCTTTGAAAAATGCCCATTTCCTTGATATCTATGATATTAGCTGTCTTGGAGATTCACACGTCTATGGCCAAAGGAACAATTCCATGTTTCCGTTGTCTAAAGGAAATGTCTAGAAAGCATGTAACGCTCTCTCCCCTTTCTCTTTGTGTTGTCAGTTTGATGAATGACGGGGAGATACTAGTTCAAGGCAAAAGGAGCTCGAAGTTTTTATTACATGTACGCACAGCAGCTAGTTCCACTGTAGATTTGAGAGGAAGCACGTGGAAACAGCTCTGAAGGATGCCCCACTTCAAAGGAGACAGGACGCTGAAATAAAGACCATGGTTCGCCCCTAAATTTCTCTAAGATGGTTTTCTAGTTCTGTGAAACACATCAGCCAACCAGCCTCTCTCTTTTTCTCTCTCTCTCCATCTCCCACTCTCTCACTGTCAGCTGTCCCTAGGAACATGTACGAGGTGATACAATATATATGTAAAAGCACAATAACATACAAAGGAGATTGCCTTAATTTTTAATTTCTTTTCACCCATTGCAAGAATAACGCATTTCCCCCAATTTTTCTTCCTTCCTTCTTTCCTTCCTATTTTCTTTCCTAAAATATGATTCATTCACTTTTTTTAAAAAAAAGAACAATCCTGTATCTTACAGTCTCCATTGCATATTCATAATTTAACAGTGCTGTTTTCATGTAATAAAAGTCTATTAAGAAATGAGTATCAGGCTGGGCATCGTGGCTCACACCTGTAATCCTAGCACTCTGAGAGGCCAAGGTGGGAGGATCACTTGAGCTCAGGAGGTGGAGACCAGCCTGAGCAAAACAAAAAGCCCATCTCTACTTAAAAATAGAAAAATTAGCTGGGCGTTGTGGTGGGCACCTGTAGGCCCAGCTTCTCAAGAGGCTGAAGCAGTAAAATCACTTGAGCCTGAGAGTCTGAGGTTGCTGTGAGCTGTGACAGCACAGCACTCTCCCCAGGGTGACAGAATGTGACTGTCTCACAAAAAGAAAAACATATAATTATCTTGGGATAACGAAATGTATTTCCATTTGTTTAATCCAGCACTTTCCAGCCATACATGACCTGAGAATTATTAGAATATAATCTGTTGATACCTAACAAAATGGTAATCCCAGAAGTTCACTTTGGAGACTATTACCAGATAACTCTAAGAATAATTTCCTTATGAAAACACCTGAACAAACAGAAGAACGTTGTAGTTAAATTCTCTAAAAAGTATGTGTGAATACATGTAAATAGATAATTTTCTATTATTAAGTTTTCTTTTCTTAGAGACAAGAGTCTCACTTTATTGCCCTCAGTAGAGTGCTGTGGCATCACAGCTCACAGCAACCTCCAACTCCTGGGCTTAGTTGATTCTCTTGCCTCAGCCTCCCGAGTAGCTGGGACTACAGGCGCTCACCACAGCACCCGGCTATTTTTTGTTGCAGTTTGGTTCTAACCCACCACCCTAGGTAGATGGGGCCGGCACTCTACCCACTGAACCACAGGTGCTGCCCTATTATTAAGTTTAATAGAGGCACAAAAACAGAATTTAGGTCTACAGTGGAGGCCCTCCTTTATGTATATTAATATAAGGTGTCATCTGTTATATTGTCAAAAATATTGTAATTATCATTTTACTTATATTAACTGTTACATTATTATACTGTTTGTGGCTAGAAAGAAAAAAATAGAACATCCTCTTTTTTGTGCGTACATGTGTATAAGAATATATATATTTTTTTTCTGTGCGTATCTATCGATATAAAAATACACACTGAAGTTCAGCTCTGAGAAAGTGGTACAGATGAAAATACTGACTCTCCTGTACTTCCATAAAGGCTTTAAAAGACTGGAAGAAAGCTGAGGCTGCAGGCTGCTGCTTTGAGCCCTGGAGGTGCTGGTTATACAAATAATGTTGAAAGATTTCTACTTTTATACAAATAAAAGGGTCTGTGATGCGAGAGGTTCCTGGTACCAGAGCCATAACATAGCAAGGCCGTAACAGGTGGCTATAAATGGATTCTGACCAATTAAAACTGCAGCAATGGGGATGGGGCGACCAGATAGATAAAAATGTTATTTCAAAGGACATTTGTGTAAGCTGCAAATGTAAGGACGGGGCCTTGACGATCAAGGCCGCCGCCTTCTGACCAGACTGGCATGGCTGTCCTTTTGAGAGAGCTGGGTCTGAACTGGATTAGTCTCCTTTACACGACCTTTGAGTGAGGAGGCTGCGGCAGCCACCAGGACGTGGGCGTCTTGATTTTATCACTTCAGACTAAAGTTGGGTGGAGGATTTAGGAAGTTCACTTTTTTAAAAGATTAGAAACTATAGAAGAAAATCAGCAAAATTAGCAAAACATGTTAAACATTTCATATGCTAAATTAGCCATTGAACAGATTTATCGCAACACAAAATCACGTCTCTTCTCAAATTCACTGGTTTTGCAGTCTGGTGAGAATGGCATTTCCTATGGTCTAGTTTTATTACGCTTACAGAAGCAAGGAGAGATTTGAGACACGTAAGGAAGAGCCCTGTCACAATCGGTATTGTCATCCACAGGTAATGCATTTCTGCACAGGACACCCATACTAGTCCATAACAAAGATCACTTATTATTTCATAGTTTCTGAGGCTTAGAGAGTCTCAGCTGGGAGTTGGAGCGTCAGCATCTCTGAGGAGGCTGTGATCAATGTGGCATCCTGTGCTGTTTGGGGTTAAATACTCACATCCTTCCAAAATGCAGAGGTTGAAACAGTAATCCCGCCCCCACCACGTGATAGTTCTAGGAAGAGAAGTTGATGAAATCATGAGAGTACAGCCATTGTGAATGGGATTACGTTCTATCAAAAGCTACGCAGAGGCTTCTTCTCTCTGCCCTCCTCTGTATGTGCAAGAACTTGGCGATCTCCAACGGAAAGAGGTTCCCCCAGAATCCGACCACGCTGCACCCCTCCCTTAGACTTGCAGTCTCCTGACTGCCAGAAATAAACTTCTGTTGTTCATAAGCCACATCATTTATCGAATTTTTTAAATAGCAGTTTGGATGGTCTATGAGAGATATATCAGCTCAAGGGTCAACTGAGAATCACTTCCTTTTTTCCTTTCTTTCTTTCCTTTTTTTTTTTCTTTTGAGACAGTCTTGTCACCCCAGGTAAAGTGCAGTGGCATCATCATAGTTCACAGCAACCTCAAACTCCTGAGTTCAAACCATCCTCCTACCTCAGCCTCCTGAGTAGTTGAGTGTACTGTTGAACACCAACACACCTGGATAATTTCTTCTGTTTTTGGTAGAGATGGGGACTCATTCTTCCTCAGGCTGGTCTCAAATTCCTCACCTCAAGTGACTCAGCCTCCCGGAGTTCTAGGATTAAAGGCATGAGGCTTGGAACCCAGCAGAGAATGGATCATTTCTAAATCCACCTGCAGAAGCCAGATATAGAGGCTCATCTCTGTAATCTCAGCACTTGGGAAAGCTAAGCCCAGAGAATTACTTGAGGCCAGGAGTTCAACCCCAACCTGGGCAATATAGCAAGACTCCATCTCTCAAAATAATTTTTTTTTTCTTTTTTATTAAATCATATCTGTGTACAATAATTCAGTCATGGGGTACAGTGTACGGGCTTCAGATACAATCAGAGATATTTTGAGACAGAGCCTCAAGCTGTCACCCTGGATAGAGTGCTATGGCATCACAGCTCACAGCAACCTCCAATTCCTGGGCTCAAGCGAGTATCTTGCCTCTGCCTCCCGAGTAGCTGGGACTGCAGGCGCCTGCCACAATACCCGGCCATTTTTTGGTTGCAGCTGTCATTGTCGTTTGGCGGCCCGGGCTGGATTCGAACCCGCCAGCTCAGGTGTACATGGTTGGCGCCTTAGCCCACTGAGCCACAGGCGCCAAGCCCTCTCAAAATAATTTTAAAAAATTAGCCATCCATGGTGGAGTGCACCTGTAGTCCTAGCTACTCGGGAGGCTGAGGCAGGAGGATCGATTTAGCTCAAGACTTGAATGTCGTAGTGAGTTATGATAGCGCCACTGCATTCTAGTCTGGGCAAGAGAAAGAAACCCTGTTTCTACAAAAAAAAAAAAAAAATTGATTAAAAAAGAACCCCACTTCTATGATTCTCAGTCCTCAGGAGATTTCCTCTTGCTCCAAACTCACTCACCAGGCAGTTGCCAGAGATCAGATTTGCATCTGGGCTCACTTATGTGGGGCTTTCTCAGAATGCTTCGGGTCATTAAATCTGGCTTCTTCCAGACAAAGCAAAATAATAAAAAGAGCGAGAGAAAACGCTCACAACAAAAGCCATAAACTTTTCATAGCCTAATGCGAGTGCAGACTCTGCATCACTTTTCCTTATGTCCTATTTCTTAGAAATGAGTTGATTTTAATCCATCTCATAGTCCAGGGGACGGGATTATACAAGGGAATCACTGCTGAGAGGTGAGAATCCTCAAGGCCTTCACAGTAGCTGCCCTCCACATAAGAAAAAGGAATTAACTCAGTCCTCAAAGATTTAACTGACCTGGCCGTCAGAACACACATCCCAGTGTCTATCTCTAGGAAGAACATAACTGCTCAACATTTTTGGACAGTGATCCTTGAACACAATGTTAAAACTAATTTTTCTGGGTAACACCCAAACACCTAGACAAGAGAAGAATCTGAAGAATGTTTCGGTTTAATGAACACCAGACAGGATTCTGAATTTATCATGATGCAAATTACGAAGTTTGTGAATTTTAGTAATGCAATTTTTTGGTTCCTTGCTACATAGTATAAGATAGCCTTAACCTAAAAATGCTAGTAGGATGTAAGTATCTGTAACTTCACTGCTATTGACATCAATAGTCCAAAATTTCTCTATCAAGAGATGAAATTGTGGTACCTGTACACCATGGAATATTATGCAGCCTTAAAGAAAGATGGAGACTTTACCTCTTTCATGTTTACATGGATGGAACTGGAACATATTCTTCTTAGCGAAGTATATCAAGAGTGGAAGAAAAAGTATTCTATGTACTCAGCCCTACTATGAAGCTAAATTATAGGTTTCATATGAAGGCTATAACCCAGTTATAGCACAAGAATATGGGGAAAGGGGCAAGGGAGGGGAGGATGGGTGGAGGGAGGGTAATTGGTGGGATCACAACTACGGTGCATCTTAGAAGGGTACAGGCGAACCTTACTGAATACAGAATACAAATGTCTGAACACAATAACTAAGAAAATGCCATGAAGGCTATGTTAACAAGTTTGATGAAAATATTTCAGATTGTGGGTGGCACCTGTGGCTCAGTGGGTAGAGCGCCAGCCCCATATGCCAAGGGTGGCGGGTTCAAACCCAGCCCCAGCCAAACTGCAACAGAAAAATAGCCGGGCTTTGTGGCGGGCGCCTGTAGTCTCAGCTACTTGGGAGGCTGAGGCAAGAGAATCACCTAAGTCCAAGAGCTGGAGGTTGCTGTGAGCTGTGATGCCACAGCACTCTACCGAAGGTGACAAAGTGAGACTCTGTCTCTAAAAAAAAAAAAAAAAGAAAAAGAAAATATTTCAGATTGTATATGAAGCCAGCACATTGTACCCCATGATTGCATTAATGTACACAAAAATAAAATATAAAAAATAGAGGAGATTAAGAAAAGACAGAGAATTGAGAATTGAACGAGAGAGGCAGGGTCCATCAGCCTCATGATGCTTTAAGAAAGCATCTATTTCAATGCCAGGTATTTCAATGCAAGAATATCTTATAACAGAACTAAAGTCTCACACACACACACACACACACACACACACACACACACACACAAATTTGTTCTAATGTTGAAACTTCTTTTTGAGTGCCTGCTCTGGGGAAAGGTCGGCTAATTGCAGCAAATAGGAAATGCCCACACCCTGAAATGAAGTGAGATTAAATGTTTGTGCAAATAAGAAAGATGTCCAGGGGAAACTTAAAACAGAGAGAGCAAAAGATGAGTGGGAAGGGCTGAGATCAGCGAGCCGGTGGGTGGACAGGGAGCGCTCACACGGGGCCCTTGGATGTGGGGTACCACCCCGGGCAAGTTACAGACTGCCCAGTGATCGGACGCCCCTGAAGAGTCAGGAGCACAGAAGTGGTCTGATCTGACACGTTTGGGGGGAAGCATTAGTCGGGCACTCTTGTCGAGAACGGACTGCGGGGTAACAAAAGTAGCAAAGCGGACTGGTTGGGAGGTGTTGTAGGTAAGAAACGGCAATGGTTTGGAACATGGCAATTAACAGTGGGTTAGTAGGAAATGATCAGATTCTGAATGTATTTCTGAAAGTAAAAGCAGAAGGACTTTGTCACTGTGGGCTGTAGGAAAAAAACAGAGAAATAAAAATTATCTCAATATTGCTATTTCAGTAGCAAAATGTTTTCTTTAATTAAAATGCTTAGATAAGTAAGGACAGCCTCAGCCTGATTGAAGCAGAGGAGAAGAGGTCGCATCACTCAACCAGGACACTTTTTTGCCTCTGAAGTCATTCAGAGAACTTAGACTTGCTAGAAATTCTCAGAGAACAAGTTTGTTTGTTTTTTTTTTTTTAATTGCAGTGGGTACACATTTCTTAATGCACAATTTTATCGTAACCGAACTTAGTTTTTGTGTCAAACTTCCATTCCAAGGGACCCCCCCCAAATACAATCTTATTAGATCCCAGACAATCATAATTATGTCAGACTTGGTCCCTTTCACTCCCCTCTGCAGCTCTCTGCACACAGGGGAGGGTCACAACATTTGGCCAGATTGTTTACTGTGCTGCCATTTGTATCCATGGCAACATAAATTATAATGTAGTCACAGACACCTCTCGATTCATCTAAGCCCCCCAAATTAAGTGCAGCTTACATACGTATGCCTTTTAAATTGCTGTGTCTCCTTAAGTTTTTTGAAGCATAGGACAAGGCAGCCACATTCCTGTCCTGCTCTGGTGCAGTGAGAACTTAGTAGGTCTATTGTCATTTAGAGAGAGATCATCTACTTGGTCATCCAAACCTTGGACATATTCTCAGATATAAATTCTACTGAAAATAAGATGTAAAGCAGGACGTCCCGCAGCAAACTGGGCTGTATCATTGTCCTATGTTCAGCTCTGATAACCATCTCTCTTCTCTTGCGCCCATATTATAACGTCCCAGGGGGTGTTTGTAAGACTGCTGTTTCCCAGGTTGGATCATCTGGAGAGCCTGCACTTTTAATTTTTATTAAATCATAGCTATGTATATTAGTGCCATCATGGGGTACAATGTTCTGGCTTCATATACAATCTGAAATATTTTCATCCAACTGTTCAACATAATCTTTATGGGATTTTCTTGGTTATTGTATGAAAACATTTATATTCCACATTTAGTAAGTTTCACCTGTACCCTTCTAAGATGCACCGAAGGTGTGACCCCACCAATTACCCTCTCTCCACCCATCCTCACCTCTCCCCACCCCTCCCTTGCCCCTTTCCCCATATTCTTGTGCTATAATTGGGTTATAGTCTTCATATGAAAGCTATAGATTAGCTTCATAGTAGGGCTGAGTACATTGGATACTTTTTCTTCCATTCTTGAGATACTTTGCTAAGAAGAATATGTTCCAGCTCCATCCATGTAAACATGAAAGAGGTAAAGCCTCCATCTTTCTTTAAGGCTGCGTAATATTCCATGGTGTACATAAACCACAATTTATTAATCCATTCGTGGGTCGATGGGCACTCGGGCTTCTTCCACAACTTAGCAATTATGAATTGGGCTGCAATGAACATTCTGGTACAGACATCTTTGTTACAATGTGATTTTTGGTGTGGATGTGGAGAAAAGGGAACACTTCTACATTGCTTGTGGGAATGCAAACTAATACGTTCCTTTTGGGGAGCCTGGTCTCTTTTATACTCTCTGCTGTGCAAACTTACATGAGGCTTATTAACCCAAACTCGAAAGCAGACACAAAGTGGCCGAGGGGCCAGAGGGGACAGCTAGTCTGTGCACTAAGACTTCTTCTGGCTTTTGTCACTCTCGTGCCTAAACCTCAGCCTAGAGTTTGGATTCTTTCTGGAGTAGGAACAGCTTTGTCAGAAAGTGTTCTCCCAGAAGTCGTAATTTCACCTGGGGACTGTGACCTAAAAGTCAAGTGTGGACAGTTT
>CAUYRH010038201.1:0-10209 GCA_963574655.1 Perodicticus potto | reverse complement strand
ACAACAATGACGGCTGCAACCAAAAAATGGCCGGGTGTTGTGGCGGGCGCCTGTAGTCCCAGCTACTTGGGAGGCAGAGGCAGGAGACTCGCTTGAGCCCAGGAATTGGAGGTTGCTGTGAGCTGTGATGCCACAGCATTCCATCCAGGGTGACAGCTTGAGGCTCTGTCTCAAAAAAAAAAAAAAATAGCAGTTATATTGTCCAGTAGATAAATTATACAAGCTAAAATATCCTTTGTTAAATTATTGGTAACCTTTAGCTATGAAAGATAAAATGTGTTTAATTTATTTATATTACTTGACTGACAGTGTGGAAGAATACCTTAATCATGTGATAGGAATAAGCAGTGGTTCTGCCTTCTTTGTTAGTACAGAAATGAATAATTCGCTGCTGTAATACTAGAAATTTAGTAGGACAGTTAACTCATTTATAAAATGTAGTCTTGTTTTCTTTTGATCATGTTGTCACTGCTTAATCTATTTGTTTCAATTTTTTGGTCCAGAAGCTTAGGTTCTCATATGGTAGGTTTGTAACCTTAGAGAAATTAACCTCACAGTAATCCTCAATTTCCCTATCTATAATATAGGGATACTAATAGATTCCATCTCATAGAGTGAAATAAAAATGAAACAAGATAGTGCATGTAAAATCTTTAACATACAGAATGCTCTCAATCAGTGTTAATTAACTGGTAGATGTTTCTTTTCAGGATAGAGAATTAGATACTAAATGAAAAGTAATTACTATAATTATCATAATAATAGAAGCTATAGTTCTCACTTTTGCCTAACACTTTACAACAGGTTTATTATTATTCCTGTTGTACATATTAAAACTGAAGCCTAGAGGGTTAAATGATTTGCCTAAAGTCACATAGTAGCTTATAATAAAGCCACATTTTGAGCCTAAAACTATCTCACCCCAAAGTGCCCCAACTAACCTGAGAACATCTATTAGACTACATTTCTCAAAATGTGAAATAACTGTTTCTACTTTTTAAAAAAAAAAAAAAATACATATTGGCTCCGTGTCTGTGGCTCAACGGGCTAAGGCGCCAGCCACATACACCTGAGCTGGCGGGTTCAAATCCAGCCCCGACCCGGGCCTGCCAAACAACAATGACAGCTGCAACCAAAAAATGGCCGGGTGTTGTGGCGGGCGCTGTAGTCCCAGCTACTTGGGAGGTGGAGACAGGAGACTCACTTGAGCCCAGGAATTGGAGGTTGCTGTGAGCTGTGATGGGTGACAGCTTAAGGCTCTGTCTCAAAAAAAAAAAAAAAAAATACATATGTTATGTACTATGGTAAAAATATTGCTTTTAAAATAATAGTATTAAACCCATTCACTTGAAATCCTGATAGACTACGTTCTCTCAGAGAATAGAGTTGATCTTAGTGATACGGATTTAAATCTGAAACCTTTTAGGTGTCATTTGAAAAGGAATGAATGAATGAATCAGGAACCTTTAAGATTGTTTAATTAATTTTGTATGCTAAGTATCTAGTATACACAGACTTACTTTCACCATTTCTGCCCAGAAACGTACCTTAGTAAACAACATCGGCAAAATTAAAAGGCTAACAATAACCTAGGAAAACAATTTCAAGACAATAACAATTAATAAATATATTAATGATACATATTATATATTTTTAAATCAGCAAGAAAAATATGAGTAAAAAGCACGAACAATAATTCTTTTTATTTATTTTTTTATTTTTTTATTTTTTGAGACAGAGAGCCTTAAGCTGTCACCCTGGATAGAGTGCTGTGGCATCACAGCTCACAGCAACCTCCAACTCCTGGAGTCAAGCGAGTCTCTTCCCTCCACCTCCCAAGTAGCTGGAACTGCAGGCGCCCTCCACAACGCCCGGCCATTTTTTGGTTGCAGCCGTCATTGTTGTTTGGCAGGCCCGGGCTGGATTCGAACCCTCCAGCTCAGGTGTACGTGGCTGGTGCCTTAGCTCATTGAGCCACAGGTGCCGAGCCACGAACAATAATTCTTAAAGGAAAATATCCAAATGTCTGAAATATTCAGCTATTTTATATACAGTATAGAAATGGCTACCTTTATAATAAATAGAAAATCATCTTATTAAAGTAATTCATTCTTAACATACTGATTATGTTTCTTTTTTTTTTTTTTGAGACAGTTTCATTATGTCGCCCTCGATAGAGTGCTATGGTGTCACAGCTCATAGCAACCTCAAACTCTTGGGCTTAAGTGATTCTCTTGCCTCAGCCTCCCGAGTAGCTGGGACTATAGGTGCCGACCACAATGCCTGGTTATTTTTGATTGCAGTTATCATTGTTGTTTAGCATGCCTGCGCGGGGCTCAGACCCGCCAGCCTCATATGGCCAGTGCCCTACTCACTGAGCTACGGGTGCCAAGCCTGATTATGTTCTTGATTGCACCACAAATTACAAAAATATATTGGCAAGAATTAATGGCCTATCAAAAAAAAATTAGGACTCTAGGATGAAGAAAATAATGAAAATAGAATTAAATTAAACATATTTTATCAACACAAATTTTTAAATGCATTTTCCAAAAGAATTTATCATAGTACTTCAGTCAGTAACCTACCTCCTGAATTGCCATCTTTGGTTTTCCAGAAAGCATTCATATGTTCAGTAAGCATCATTGTTAAAACAGATTCTTACATATATTTTCTCATGTTTTATAAACCTCTGCAAAAAGCTTATGTGTTGCCTGGCTTTTTCACTAATTGTAATAGTGTCTCATTTGACACATTTCTCTGGGTCTGCCTTCTGTCCATGTATTAAGAGAGCAAGTGTAAGTGAATTGCCTTTCATGCCCTATTCTAAAGCTGTACCCACACAATCTACAGAAAGTGTCTTCAGACTATTTTGTTTTGTTTTAAAGGGACTGATTATGGATTATCTCAGATTTATATTTGGCAAATATGTATTGTTGAAGAGTTACACTAATGACCTAAAACACAAAAAATGCAGATTAAAATGTGATAATTTTTTTTTACCAGTCATATTAGTAATAACTGAAAAAATTGTAATCCTCATTGTTGACAAGGTAAGAAATAAGCCCTTTATCATCACTAGTATGAATGTAAATTGTTAAAACCTCTCTGGAAAGCAATGTGCTTTATATTGAAAACTTTGACAAAATCTAGTTTATCTTAACGAAATATTTAAGCTCCTTAAAAGTTCCTTACAAATTATTTGAGCAGCTTAGGGGTGGCGGCGCCTGTGGCACAAAGGAGTAGGGCACTGGCCCCATATCCTGGAGGTGGCGGGTTCAAACCCAGCCCCTGCCAAAAACTGAAAATAAATAAATAAATAAACAAACAGATACCATAAATATTTGGGCGGTGCCTGTGGCTCAGTGAGTAGGGCGCCTGACCCGGGCCAAACTGCAACAGAAAAATTGCCAGGCGTGGTGGACGCCTATAGTCCCAGCTACTTGGGAGGCTGAGGCAAGAGAATCACCTAAGCCCAAGAGCTGGAGGTTGCTGTGAACTGTGACGCCATGGCACTCTACCGAGGGTAACAAAGTGAGACTCTGTCTCTGGAAAAAAAATAATAATAATTAAACAAAATTAAAAAAAAGAAAAGTTAATTCATGGGCGGCGCCTATGGCTCAAAGGGGTAGGGCGCCAGCCCCATATGCCAGAGGTGGCAGGTTCATACCCAGCCCCAGCCAAAAACTGCAAAAAAAAATTTATTTAAGCAGCGTAAATAATTAAGCTGTACAAAGACTTAGCTATAAAAGTGTTCATCACATCATTGCTTATAATAATAAAAATAATCAAGGCCAAGTAGTAACTTACATCTATGCATCCAGCACTGTGAGAAAGCCAAGATGAGAGAAACACTTGAGGCCAGGAGTTCAAGACCAGTCTTAGCAACATAGTAATACCCTTTCTCTCCAAAATAAATCTTAATTAGCCAGTTATGGTGGCACATACCTGTAGCCCCAGCTATTCACATGACTGAGGTAGGAGCATCTTTTGAGCCCAGGAGTTCAAAGTTATAGTGAGATGTGATCATGCCACTGCCCTCCAGCATAGGTGACAGATGGAGACCCAGGCGCTTTAAAAAAAAAAAAGAAATCAGTAACAGGGGTTTCATTGAATAAATTATAATTACACAATGATACAATTGATAGCTACAAAATAAATATGGGCAAATAGTCACAATATATTAAGTTTAAAATGTAAATTATAAAACAGTATTTGTTTACTTTGTTGAAGAATTGAGTGCTTATAGAGTTTAGGATTTTGTTTATGTTTGCCTAATTATTTTTAATAGCTTAATG
The DNA here is from genome assembly GCA_963574655.1 of Perodicticus potto. NCBI lineage: Eukaryota > Metazoa > Chordata > Mammalia > Primates > Lorisidae > Perodicticus > Perodicticus potto. Next base: position 5,911 of record CAUYRH010038201.1, on the reverse strand, counting down.
AGCTTTAATTCAGGTATATTTCCCCCATTTTTAAAGTGTGTAATTCAGTGGCTTTTTCTATATTAAAAGTTGTGTAACCATAATCACAGATAAATTTTAGAATATTTTCATTACCACAAAAATACACTCTTCATTCTTTAGCCATCATCCTTGAACCTTCTTATCTCTCCTGTCATCCCCTCAGCCTTCCCCAATCCCAACTTTCCTCCCTCGAACCACTACATTGGTGGCCTATTCTGGACATTTCATATAAACAGAATCATATAGTATATAATCTTTTGTGACTGGCTTCTTTTAATATAATGCTGTCTATCTAGACTTATCTATGTTCAAACATGTACTTCATTTTCTTTTATTGCTAAATAATATTCTGTTGTATGGATATATACCACATTTTACTTATTCCTTCACCAGTTGATGGAGATTTAGATTATTTCCACATTTTGGCTCTTATGATTGATTTTGTGGTGAACATTGGTATACAACTTTTTGTGTAGACCTCTGTTTTTATTCCTCTTGGATGTATACCTAGAAGTAGAATTTTGGGGGATTTTACAATATATAGTAACTGTATTTAACCAGTTGAGGAAACATCAAACTGTTTCCCAAAGAACTTCACTATTTTACATTCTTTCAGCAGTGTATGAGAGTCCCAGTTTCTCCACATTCTTGCTAATACTTATTATCTGTCTTTTGATTATAGGGTGATTTTTTCCTTCTTCAAGTTCATTTTCTGATTTTCTGTATGTATTAGTCATGTATCAAAGGAAAAGGTTTTTAAACTTTTTACTAAGCAGTGATGTGACTATATTTTTCTAAAGCCTTACAATTAAAGGTTGCAATGTATATTTGAACCTTAATGTTCAATAAATGAATAATTTTTATTCCTTACAGTAAACCTTTGGGTCATGCTTGTAATTTAATAACATAATATTCAAAGTCCTTTTTATGAATTTTGTGAAAGTTTTGGTTTTGTTGTTTGCTTGCTTGTTTTCTTAACAAAACAGGTAGAATAAAAGAAGTTAATTTTTTAAAGGTTTAAAACGCCAAAAGAAGAACTTTTATATTTTCACATGTATCAAAACTGATTTGATATACAGAATTCTGACACTAAGTTCATGAACTTGCCACCATGTACTTATGTTGGTAGCACTGTACAAACAACTCAGTAAGGTTTCATAACCTTGGTATATTAGTGTCTTTGCAGCTGTGCTTATGTCAGCGTGTGGCTGTGTCTTGCTGAGTAGTGTTCATCATTGTTGCATGTTTTTGTATGCTGTAAAACAATAGCTTTGATAGTTATTCCAGAAAAAGACTTCCAAAATTGCTTTAAATGGTGAACTAGGCACTGGCATCAGTGCTTAGCTTCCCAAAGGGGTACTTCAAAGACGACGATAGTGATATTGATCAATGAGGTATATAGCATGTTTTCTAGGACAAGTTCATGAACTTAATTGTCAGACCTTGTATATTTACCACATTTTTGTGTCATAAAAATTATCTTCCCTGTTTTGTCATGTTTTGGGGGGGGAAATAAAATTGTTTTTCTGATTTTTCTAAATAAATACCAAATTACTAGACTTGTATTTACCATAATAATCCAGAGCCTTTATGTTCCTTTAAAAACCTAGATATGATAAATAATATTGAAAATTCAGCAATGACATCTAAGGGGGATTGTTAATTTTTCTTACAATAAGAACAAAGCAACATCAAGCAAAATATTGAAAATAATTTCCCTTGGCCTTAACCATATATCTTAAATTTTACATAGTTTTACTGGCTTTTATGCCCTTGAAATACCTGAAATTTTCTAATGTTTGACTCCTTAACTCTTATCATGACTTCTTTTAAGTAACCTCTCTTTTAATGTATAGGTGTTTGATAGAAAATAGTACTAGACTGGGCACCTGTAGGTCAGTGGTTAGGGCGCCGGGCACATGCACCAGGGCTGGTGGGTTCGAATCTGGCCCAGACCTGCTAAAACAAACAAACAAAAAATAACCGGGCATTATGGCAGGCGCCTGTAGTCCCAGCTGCTTGGGAGGCTGAGGCAAGAGAATCACTTAAGCCCAAGAGTTTGAGGTTGCTGTGAGCTGTGCCACCACAGCACTCTACTGAGGGCGACAAAAGTGACACTCTGTCTCAAAAAAAAAAAAAAAAGAAAAAAAAACTACTAGTTTTGGATGTCCAAATTTTTCCCTGATATTCATAGTAATGGATTCTTTTTTAACAGATGGAAAATGGTTGATCATTACATTAGCCGTGTCCGTGGAAATCTCCAAATGTTAGAACAGCTGGACCTGATTGGGAAAACCAGCGAAATGGCTAGACTTTTTGGCATTCAGTTTTTGCATGTACTGACAAGGGGTTCACAGGTAGGAAATCAATTTTCTGGCTCACTTGAAAGTTCTATATAAGTGATATACTTACTTTTAAGATGTTAGAAGTGATTTGATTTTTTAAACTTTCTACCTGGTACCAACTAATCAATAGCTTGGTAATAAACTCTTATTTTATTTTTTGGAAAACTTTAATTTCACTCTGACAGGCTCCACTTTTAATTTTCTTTCCAAGCTAACTTTTTGGCCACTGCCAAGTTTTTCATGCCATTGAGAAATTAAATGGACCCTGCTGGTTGTTCTGAGATAAATTAAATGTCGATGCCTTTAAAGATGATATTACATTTCTTAATATTGTTAGTGTAAAGAGAAATGCTCCATAGAATTCAAGAAGCGACAAAAAGTATACCTTTCTTTTTATTACATTCCTCATTTTGGCTTGTTTTAACTTCCAATAGATAATTTTAATGTAGAAATGAAGAATTTGGAAATTAAGTGGGCTAGATAACTTTTTTTAATGATAAAAAGGGGGGCCTGAGACAGAGGCTCACAGCTACTATAATCCTAGCACTTTGGGAGCCTGAAGTAGGAGGGTTGCTTGAGGTCAGAAGTTCAGAACCAGCCTAAGCAAAAACAAGACCCCATCTCTACAAAAATAGAAAAATTAACTAGGTGTAATAGTGCACACCTGTAGTCCCAGCTACTTGGGAGACTGAAGGAGGAGGATCACTTGAGCCCAAGAGTGTGAGGTTGCAGTGAGCTGTGGTCACACCACTGTGCTCTGTTGTTTAAAAAAAAAGGAACCGTAGAAATCATTTAATTTGTATCTCTGTAAATAATTTCCCAAGGTTATAAGAGATTTTTGCCAAATACCTTACTAAAAATTATTTCATGCATTTGTTCAACAAATATTTATTTGAATACCTGTAGTTTGGCTTGGTGCCTGTGGCTCAGTGGGCTAAGGCGCCAGCCACGTACACCTGAGCTGAATACCTGTAGTTTTTTAAGCTAGCATCAGGAATATTATATTAGATCACTTGGGTTCTTTAACCTCATAAAATCCTAAATTTTAATTATTTTTATTAGTTTATGCCTATAATACTCCCTAATCGACCAATTCAGTAAATAAAGCAAAAATAGAGTTCTAACTACTTTTTCTTTTTTTTTAATTTGAGACAGAGTCTCACTATGTAGTCCTTAAAAGTAGAGTGCTGTAACATCACAGCTCACAGCAACATCAAACTCTTGAGCTTAAGCGATTCTCTTGCCTCAGCCTCCCAAGTAGCCGAGACTATAGGTGCCTGCCACAATGCTCAGCTATTTTTCTGTTGTAGTTGCCATTGTTGTTTGGCAGGCCCCAGCTGGGTTCAAACCCTCCAGCCCCGGTGTATATAGCCCTAACCGCTGAGCTATAGGCGCTGAGCCCTAACTACTTTTTCATTACCTATTTAGTTATTAAATTTTATTGATTATAAGCTATTTATTGTATTACTACCCCACAAGTTTTAAAAACTATTTGAGCTGGCTTATAATGAAAGGCAAAGAAATCTTAAAACCCCATGAGAATGTTTCAGTGAACCTATGATGGTTCTTGTGAGTGCCTTCTATTTCTAATTAATACTCCAGCCTGTCTGGTTAGTAGTAGTTATTATAAATAATTGGTAATTGCTTGATTCAAATTGTCAGTAATAAGCTGATTACTTTTTATTTTGGAATCCTTTTGTTTCTTTTTTTAAAAAACTATAAAACATTTATCTATTTCAAGTCTCCTCTGATAGCTTTTTCATTCTCTAATTTTCCCAAATAAATTTCTAAATGATTATTGACCAAATTTTCCCCCCTGAATGGTATTTTATTACAGATGACAAGCTAATTTACAAATCTTTATACATTTTAAGAAAAACATTCAGATATCATAAACGTAACAATTTCAATATCCAAGATTCAAATTTACAACAGGAAAGTGAACATAGAAACTTATTTTTGCCCTACTTGGTTATGGTGCATTACCTTTAATTCCTTATCTAGAGTCCAAAATATGTAGGCAAACTCTAAAAACGTAGCAGAAGCATTTCCTCACATTGGTATCCATAATCTAGTTTGTGCAGAAATGTTTCCACTAGATTCATAGAGTACTCTTTGGAAAAAAAGAAGTGAGGACTGGTCATTTGATAGTTCTTCAGACCTTCTGCAGCTCTTCAATAAGAGTTTCCATTGTTGGTTGTTACAAGCTTTTGAGGTACACTAGGATCCACAGTTTCCCAAGGTTCTGGATTTCTTTTTCTATCAATAATCACATCTGTTTTTCGAAGGCAATATACAGCAAAAGACAAGGCTCTGCCCACAGCAATAGTCATGAACAATGCCAAAGGAATAAGTTCCTTCTTTTTCATCAGGAGTTGGAAAACGCCCATGCTAAACTTCAGTGTAGAATGCCAAATCTAGAATTAAAAAATTCAAGATACTGATCAAATCTTCAGTCACTAGGACCCAACCTGGTGGGCTCCATATCATGCAAGATGCCCCAAAAGCCATCAAGGGTCGGCTCATTAGCACCCCTACTGAAGGGAGGCTCACCTGCAGGAGGGGCAGCGAGCAAGGAAGATGCTAATGCCCAGAAGCTTGGGCGTGGGGGGGGGGTTGTCGTGTTTTGTTTTGAGACAGTGTCTTACTTTGTTACCCTTGGTACAGTGCTATGCTGTCTTAGCTCACACCAACCTCAAACTCTTGGGTTTAAGTTATCCTCTTGCCTCAGCCTCACAAGCAGCTGGGGCTACAGGCACCTGACACAAGGCCTGGCTTTTTTGGGTGGGGGGAGGGTCTTGCTCTGGCTCAGGCTGGTCTCAAATCGGTGAGCTCAAGGGCAATCCATCCGCCTCTGCCTCCCAAGTGCTGGGATTACAGGCGTGAGCTACTGCGCCCAGCCCTCTTTTTTTTTTTTTTGAGACAGAGCCTCAAGCCTGGGTAGTGCCATGGCATCACAGCTCACAGCAACCTCCAATTCCTGGGCTCAAGCAATTCTCCTGCCTCCATCTCCCAAGTAGCTGGGATTACAGGCACCTGCCACAACACTTGGCTATTTTTTGGTTGCACCCATCATTGTTGTTTGGCGGGCCCAGGCTGGATTCCAACCTGCCAGCTCAGGTGTATGTGGCTGGCACCTTAGCCGTTTGAGCCACAGGTGCCAAGCCACTTGACCAACTTTTTATTTTTTATTTATTTATTTATTTTTAGTTAAAACCATTTATTGGAACTATTTTTATTATTACAGAGTGGTATTATGTGTTACAGACTAGGATTTGTTTATTTATTTATTTATTTATTTATTTGCCGTTTTTGGCTGGGGCCAGGTTTTAACCTACCCACTGTCTCTGGTATATGAGGCCAGCACCCTAGTCCTTGAGCCACAGGCACCACCCTTGACCAACTTTTTTTTTTTTTTTTTTACGAATGAGGCAATTTATTAACCCAGCATCATTTGTTCTAATGCTTCTTGTTGGCAGCTGCCACCTGTCCGGCAATTCTGTCCAGATCTCTCTGTCCCTGAGGTGTCAATTTGCGGCCCCCAT
>CAUYRH010038199.1:0-23293 GCA_963574655.1 Perodicticus potto | reverse complement strand
AGTCTAGATGGCCTGCCATAGGTGCAGGCAGGGACCCCGGATTAGGCAATAAGGAGCCAGAACATGATCACCAGGGCCACAAACAGGAAGAGGCGTGACAAGAACTGTTCGTCCACATACTGTGGTGTCCCAGGAACAGCTTGGGGAGGCCGCCCATCGTTTATGTTAAATGCTGTGGCAAATATCCCAAAGGGAAATGCCCCAATTCCAAAAGACATCAGAAAGCCAACGTCTCCAAATCCAAATCCTTGAAATCCCCCTCTATTCTCCAGCTCTGGCCTCTGTCCTTGAGGACGGGGAGGGGTCTTCTCTCTGGGGTCCTGCTGTCCAATGCTGCCCCTGCCATAGAGTGGGATGACTTTGTCTCTACTGATGCCGGCTTTGCAAACTGGACACACCTGTCTGTTAGGTCTGGTCTCCAACCACTGATGTAAACACGGCCAACAGAAGAGGTGGCCACACAGGCTGATGATGGCATCCTTGGCTGTGTCCAAGCAGATGTTGCACTCGAAGGTGCTGTCCTGCCCTCCACTCTCGCCAGCACCGTTGCTGCTCCCACTGGGACCCCCTGCACTGGAGTTCTCAGGGGATGCAGAAGCTGAGGGCCCCTTGCTCGCCATCCTTGCTGTCAACAAATCTCTGAGCAAAGATTCTCCCTAGGGAAATCTTGTCTCCGCGCAGTTAACGATGCCCAGGCTTCCCCAGCCTATCGGTCTTTGGGCCAACTACGACTTTTCTTTTTTCTAATAAAAGCATTTATTGGTTCACATTTTCCCTTTACCATTTGCATTCCAGAGACCTCAAACTACTCTTCTGTGCCACTTTGCAATCCTGCTTTCCAAGCATGAGACCTGCATTCAGTGGAAAATCCAGAGTGCAATATGCCTCCTCTACCTGGCTCAGAATTGATCAGTCTTTTAGAATATATATCTTTTTCAAGAATCTTCTGCCAAAGAAAATGCCTCTATTTCCAAACACACAGAACAACAAGATTAAAGAATGGCACTTCTCTAGTGATTTTCCAGAACTGCATGCTTCGAGCTAAGGGCTACTGTAATAAACTTTTTTCTTGATTAGTGCTCAGCTTCTGAACGATTTGTTATTTTTCCAAGTTCTTCTGTTAGGAGGACATATTGTTAACCTCTCTTTAGAGAAGAAAACCAATCCCCTTACAAGAAAAGTCTTTTAACTGGAGTATCTAAAGGCTCACTCTAGCCCCAAATTCAGATGGCACAAGTGAAAAAAATTGATCCCCCATGGACATTCCACAGCTCTCCTTCTGTATTCCCTAAGACATTGGGCTAAACCTAGAAGCAGCAAATGGATTTACATGAACTGGGTTAGCTGATTTTATTGCACTGTTTGTTTTCCAGTGTTTATAAAGAAAAAAAAAAGTACAGATGATCCCAGATGATACCACAGACCCTGAGGCAGCAGATCATTGCTCTTTACTCCTCTTTGCCAATGATACAATGACAGTTGATCCTTTATCACTTTCTCTCCACTCTACTCCCCTGTTTTTTAATATTTAGTATCTGCATTTGCTAGGAAGGCATCGTTCTTACTGCTGATCTATTTCTCTAGCCATGCTGATTCTTCTCTCTATTATTTCAGGTAGAAATCAATATAAACAATACACAGGCACTCAGACAAAGCTCTGAGGCCCCGGGCCACACTCCAGTCCAGAGAATGCCACATTTTGTTACAGAGGTCCAAGCTGAACTCTTCTAGCCCCTCAATTGTACATTGTTCTTTTATCTTTTTCTCTAGTGAACATGCACAAGACAAGACAGGAATCAAGATATTTTTCTTTACTATTATAGTTGTATAATTGCATCTTCATGATTATAATTACAAGAGTAGAGCTTTGGGGCATGTTTCTGAACATCTGGATAAGCAAATTAAAATAAACCTATGAACTGGAGAGCTCCTTTCTGCCACTGAGTAGCTTATAAAGTATCACCCCGTATGAGTTTTTACCTAGGATAACAATTATCAAAGAATTTGAACTCAGAAAAAAAAGAGAATTAAGCCCTAAAGTGATTTTCAACCTTTTTTTTTTTTTTTTTTTTTTTTGGCCGGGGCTGGGTTTGAACCTGCCACCTCTGGCATATGGGGCCAGCACTCTACTCACTGAGTCACAGGTGCCACCGATTCTCAACCTTATTTAAGTGCTCTTGAGTGATCTCTCAGGCTTCCCTGAAATTCTACAGCATCTTTATAATAACTGTCAATGGTATTTGGGCAACAGATGTGCAAAAGTGATAATTAGTGGAGAATTCTGGTTAACAGAGTGCCAGCTAATCATGAGTTCCCTTAGGCACCAGGAAGAATTTATTTAAATATTGACATGGACGGCAATCACTTCATCTGAAATACACACCCTCTCTGACCCATCTGACTCTCCTCTTTTATGCCTGTGGTCAATGCGTGGCATTATCTTGGCCACAGATTGTCACCATCTGGATCATAATATAGAAAAGTCATGATGCCTAATAAAACTGAGATGAGGGCAATACCAGGAGCTGTCAGCATCATAATGTCTATGTGCTGGGAAGAAGCATGAACTTTCCTTTCCTCCAAAGCCCTGATTTCCCTGGTGCTGAGTCCATGCTTCCTGTACCAATTGCTCAGACGACATCATGTTGCATCTTTTTCTTGTCATTCAGGCATGATATGCTGAGAGCCAGAGATGTCTTAAATTTCATTTATATCCTAAATGATAGAAGAAAATAGAAAAGTCTATAAACACTATTATTCACACTCATCGGTATCCACATGAGAGGACACCACAGTGCCTGTTCACCTTGCTCAGATGGTCTTTAGCCTTTTCTCTTCCTGTGGCTATAGTTTTCATTTTATAATATAATAGTTATAATACTGGCTCCTCCTAGCCCCACATCCAAGCCAAGAGATCTTCACTTTCTGTTGTGGCTTTTAATTTCACTGACCCTCTCCTCTTTGGTCCTCTCAACCTTGGGAAAAACCACACATGAACCAATATAGCTTCTCCATTATAAGGTCATCAGTGATTGGTAATCACAAGTTTACCGATCTCAGATGAGCTAATTAGTTTATAGACATACATGTTGAGTCAAAACAGATTGCATATAATTTTCAATTTAGATGTATGTACAGAATGTCCCAAAAGTCACCATACATAGAGAAAAAAGGAAATTACGAGAACCAAACACTGGTAGCTCCGTCTGGCTTAGTGGCCCAGTCTGGGGACCCAGACAACACTCAAAGACCTCCACACTCTTGCCCAAGTTCTCCCAAGGCAGTTCAACCAAGTGCCAAGTCCAAAAGAAACCCAAACAGCTCACAGGTACCCCATACACAAACTTCTCAGCCGGAATCTCCAGGGATGACCAGACCCTCCCTGCGCATCCAGATAATCTCCACCGACTCTCCTGTAGCCTCACCTCAGCGCATTCAGATTGTGACAGACCAGCAGACAGGACAGAAGATCCAGATAGTCACCACAGTGGACGCCTCCAGATCCCCGAAAAAAGGAAATTACAGCTAAAGGTACATTGATTTGAAAAATATTTACAAAATTCTATGTAGACTTTTGAGACACCCTGCAGTCATTGCTGGTATCGTTCCCTAAACATCCTCTTCCTACTTACAGGATGGAAGATGTTGTTGCTGTCTCAGGCCTTTCAGCCAAATATCTTTGGCACCAGTTTTGCTTATCCAATTTTATGGATTCAGAAAATTTTTAAAGAAAGGTCACCTCAGGGTGTATTCCTTTCTGGAAGAATGACTCACCTAAGCTAAAGTAAGACCAGGTCAATTTACAAACTAGATCACCTATGTGTTTACTTTTGGGGGGATTCAGATGCTGCTAAAGAGCCATGTATGATAGCCAGTAAGTGGTGATCCCTCAATGATGGTTTAGTCTTACTGGAGGAAAAACTGAGATGGAACAGAAGAAGGTTGTTTGGTGATTTGGCATCAGAATAATCAATGCCATATGTCCATAAGACAGTGGTTTTCAAACAGGGATGGCTTTGCCCTTTACAAGGCATTTGGCAGTGTCTGGAGATTGTTTGGCCCTCACAATTGAAGGGAATGATGCTGGATCTGCTGAGGAGAGATCAGGGATGCCACTCCACATCCTCAATGCACAGGACAGTCACCCCCCAAAATAATTATTCATTCCAAATATGACTGGTGCTGAGGATGAGAAATACTGCCTTAAGAGGTAGTTCTACCTGAGTCTTAAACTTCGTTTGTCATTTCTTCCTTCTCTGCATGTAAGTGAAACACTGCAAAGCATAACAAACAAAATTACTCAATAAATCAAATCAAATCATTAACTTCATTATGGAGCCAACAAAATGCTAGCCATTAAATGTTCCAGTTGTTCCACAGAATTAGCTATGACTGCTTTCTGGCATATTTATTCTTCCTCTGAGTGAGAGGTGACAGTATCATTTAAGAATATGTATTTCTGTTTAGGCATTGTATGCATGAGAGGATAAGAGCTGGAGGGGAAATCTTAAGGTGCTGATCAAGTCATGAAAGGGTAAAAAGCACATACCTCAGGCTGGATGGTGCACAGAGAGGTGCTCACAAGACATGATTAAATACTTACTGCTAAATGGCTCATCAAAGCTTTGTGGGAGCTCTGTTGTAAGAAAGACATGCAAGCTTCTTCTGAAAGCTTTGGACTGGGGTGAGGAGAGAGAGGCTAGGGTAGAGGCCTAGGAGTCTGAACTATAGGTGGGAAAGGAGGCTGGGGAACCACAGGAAGAACAGCAAGAAGGCTGTTTTGGAGATGTGGATGGTGGTAGTGGTGGAGTTGACATATGCCCCTGTCCCTTGGAGACCATGCCCAGCACAGTCTAACTCTTAAATCCCAGGCCCTTTGTAAGAGTCAGGCCATTTAATCCCAGCTGTTACAACCCAGAAAAGCAGGATTGGCTCCTGGCTTCATGCCCAAAACAGGAGACACACAGAGAAATGAGAAATGGGGATGCACCTGGGGCAGACAATGTTGACATCAGGCTGCCCAAGGTCTGGAGCTGCAGGTAGACACAGAGCTGGGAGGTTCCAGAGGAGACTCAGGCCTGACAGAGGGAGGCTGTAGTACTCTGACCTCCAGCTCCATTTCTGTAAAATGAGGAAATTAGATTAAATCATGGACAAGCTCTTTCCAACTTCCAAAATGTCTGCTTTTATTATTCATTTCTACTACATGTTATAAATCAACTTGTGCCTACACTTTTGTTTATTTCAACTTCAACTTTCTCTTAATAGATTTGATTTGTCCCTAAGTTAATGGATAAATCTAGAAAATGGTTTTGTATCCAAAGATACTTGTTTTGAAAAAAATAATCATGTAGTCTTGAGAAAGCCAATTCATCATAGCCTTCATCTTGATTTGGGTGCCCCAAAGCTGACCTGGAGATCAGGGTTTGAATATAAGCACCTTTCTAGTCAGATGATCCCAGAAACACCAGCAGGAATGGGGAAGAGATGGACAAGAAAGGGAGGAATCAAAGACAGTTACAATGTGGGCAACTGGAACACCCCCACCCCCATGGGGAATTTTGGGCAGCAGGAGAGTTCTCCTGACCACCTCGTTCTCTGTTGGTAATTGTTGCTTTGAGGCCACTAACTCCATTTGTAACCACAGAAATGTCCTGTTCTTGGCAAGCAGTCTTTGATGTAGACAGGTAAATACCAGCAAGACAGGATACCTGCTTCAAGCCTGCACGCAGGAGTGAGCTGGGATCCAAATGACCATCTTATTGCTAGTGAGGCTTAATTCTTACCTTTTGCTTTTGTTGTGATTATTTTTCTACTAATAATTAATTGACCACATTGTTGGAGACATGTCTTGGAGTAGCTGCTGCAGTCTCAGAAGCTTCCCCCTCTATGGCTGTATCCCCAGGTATACAGAGGTGGCCCAAACATCCTCTGCATCGTGTGACTCTGTATCCCTGACTATGATGATGGGCAATTAGGTCAACACGTGGTCAAAAATGGGCTAGTAAAGTTCTTCCCAGGACATTAAGCTGGGAACTAAAGACACATAGCCTGGGCTGAAGGAAGGGAGTCACATTGCCAGTGGAGCCCTGGAGAGGAGGCCTCTGACTTCTGCTGCCAGAAGCCTGGGGCTTACCCTTCTGGAGTCTTGGTGGCTTATGTTTTCTGTTAATTCTCTGAAGTCCCAGAATTATTCACTAAATATTGCCTTTCACTGGAGCTCACCAGAGTCTATTTCTATTCATTGCTACCACAGGACTCAAACAGACACTGTCACAAGAGTCAATGCCTCATCAGAGACAGGCCATCACAAGATGGACCTCACCTCACAGTCAGGGGCCACGGGGAGAGTTTGTGCACCATGGAGAGCAAAAAACAAAGAAGAATCATAGAGGCATATTGTGTTGTCTGCAGGGAGGGAGGCAGGCCTTGTGGGGAAAGGGCACTCAAATTGGGTATTGAAGGATGTGTAGAAGTTTAATAGGGGAGGTAAGGACAGGGATGCCCAGGTGGAGCAGATGCTATAAACAAAGGTGCAAGGTGCAGGCATGGGGAGGGAGAAGTCTGGTTTGGCTGAGTGTGGGGTGGGGCTGGATAAAGCCTGGGCAGTGGCTTGGGAGTAGATGCTTTCCCAGCATGTACCTTTGTAGCAACTCTAATAGGACAGCTATAAACAAAAACATAGCTTGATATACTGACTGATATGCTTTATGTTTGTAGTATTTTATTTTACTTCTTGATTTTCCTCCAATCATCTCTTCCCTCAGGGAAGAGGGAAGATGGCATAAAGCACAGAAGAACAATAGTCAGCTGTTGGTTTTTGAGTTTATAAGGGAAGACCGTGGTTGGGGCACAAAGCAGAAATGTTACAGAGAGACGCCTGGAGAGCACCCACCTAGTACATACAGTTTTAATACTGATAAATAAAGAGGCAACATGTCAAAAACTGGAGACTTATTTTTTTTAAAAAATGAAGCAGTAGCTGGCTGTGGTTGGTGCTGATCCAGGCGAATTTGTTCCCGGCCACTTGAAAAAATGGTTGACTTTGTCCCAAGTGGAGACAATTTATCAACCACCAATGTGGAGCCGCTCAGCCTGCAGTGCTCCAGAATTTCCAGGACACGCGTTCCTGAGCATACAAGTCAAATGCTGAGACTGCCCCGTAGCCTTCAGAGAAGCTCCATTCCTCTGGTTTCTTCTCGCTCTCTAATTCTTACTCCCTTCAACCTCTAATTGCTCTCTTCAACCCTGCTTCTCTCTCACCAAAGCAAAAATCTGCCATATTTCCTGTGACAGCAGAACCTGCTCCCCCTTCTCCTACGCTGTCTATTTCTGCTGGTGGTCCTCCACAATCACACCGGCATCTGTTCTCCAACCTTGGTTGCCCTGTTCTGTGTCCTGGAGGTGCGTCTGCAGACAGCGTCACCAGGGTTCCCCGGCTTTATGGCCATTAATGGAGTTTGCCAAAAGGGCGGAGCCAGGAGACACACACAGGGTGGGAAGAGAGAGAAGTCAGGTGTTTGTTCCTCCATTCTGCTCCTCGTCTTGTCACAGACCGGGCAGTTAATGTGCGCCCCACAGCAATAACCCATCTGCCAGTCCTTCCTCTAGGGCACCTGGCTTGCTCCCAGCTCCAGCAGCACCATCCCTTCCCCTAGTCCCAGGGAAGAGCCTCCCACTGGGCATTTGTGCTGTCCCTTCTTAATTCTATTAACCAGCACACCTTAGTGAAGAGTCTCTTTCTTAGACACTCAGTTAAACCCTATGTAGGTGGTTCTGTCTTGCTGGCATAGCAGCTACAGATTTCCCACAGCTCAAGTTTTTCTCCCTTCTGAAGTGGACTCTTGAGGAGTGGTAACTTCTTAAAAATATAGAGTTTTATCAGATACCTCCTGATAAAAAAATAAAGAGGCACCATGTCAAGAATTGGAGACTTGACAATAAGGCAACTCTAATTGTTAGATAATACCCAAGCTGTGTTTCCACTATGATAGAAAAGAGTAAATTCAGGTAGAGGTGGAGTCCCCTGCAGGGATTGGTAATACCCAGCAACATCTGGTTTCTAAGCCTTTGATTAGAAATCCAGGTGCCCATGTTTTAGTCCTGAAATTCACTACATGAATTTGCAGGCACTCTTAAAGGTTAATGCTTAGGATTAGTTCTGATGGTTAATCCTCTCTGTGTCTGCTTTCCTACTTTGAACTTATCATCTTTTAGGCACCTACTGCCTGGTAGTATTTGTTTTTCATCTATCTCTCCCGCTAAGGAGTGAAACAAAAAGCCAAATTGATTAATCTTTTTAATCCAGTACCTAGTAGAGTATCTTGTTCAAAGTAGATGTTCAATAACTTTTTTTTTTTTTTTTGGTAGAGACTGAGTCTCACTTTATCGCCCTTGGTAGAGTGCTGTGACATCACACAGCTCACAGCAACCTCCAACTCCTGGGCTTAGATGATTCTCTTGCCTCAGCCTCCCAATTCAATAATTTTTTTTAATGAATGGAAAGGTGATACTTCTGCTTAAATTGCCTCTAATGCAGAAGTTATGTAATTGTTCGGAGTGGGGCTCTGGAGTCAGACTGCCTTGGTTTACATCCTGACTTTGCTATTTATAAGCTCTGTAGCCTGGGTCAAGCTGCTTAATCTCTCTGTGCCTCAGTGTCACAGACGTAAAATGAGGATAATAGAAGTACCTACTCAGTGGGCTACTCTATGGATCTCCACTTACACAGCAAGTGTAATGCACTTAGGACATACCCAGGCACATAATTGTCAACCAAATACTGTCAGTTACTGTACATGGAGAAACTCCTGGCCATCCTACATAGTTGCTAAGAAAATTATTGTAAAACTGACTCTGTAAACTAAGATATTCTTGACCTGTGTTGGAATAATAATGTTAAACTTTTAAACAAATCATTCAAGGGTTGTAAAGGAATCTCTTAAAGGAATTGGGAAATGGAATTAATGCAGTTGTGCTCAACTGAAGGCAGTTCTTTCTCCAAGGGACATTTGGCAACGTCTGGAGACATTTTTGGTTGTCACAAGTGGGGAATGCTACTAGCAATCAGTGGGCAGAGCTAGGGGGTGCTGCTAATTGTCCTACAATGCATAGAACAATCCCCCGACACCCACAATGAAGAATTATTTAACCAAAATGCACAGATAGGTCTGAATGTGGTTTGGATAGTGCCAAATTGGTGTGACTATGTAAGTGGGACTCCCAAACATCCAGGTCAGGTCACCTGACCCTTTATGTTACCCTGACTCCCTTGTTTGGAAAAAAATAAAGCAAGGCCCTGTGTCCTGGCTATGCTCTTGGGGCATGTTGCACAATCTGGTCATGTGCTGGTTCCCAGCCCTGAAGGCAGCTTCTATAGCAGAATGGACTGCTTCTATCAACATCCTCATGGGTAATATATATTTTTAATGTTTACTAAGTAACAGGGAAGGGTAAAAAATCAGAGAACAATTGAGAAAATACCCATCATGTCCATTTGTTCTTGGAAATCATGACCAGCACTAGAGACACAAAGACCAGATTGGTGTTCCAAGTACCATTATATAACCAGGGACACTGAGCACCTGCTTCACTGGCCACAACGTGTTGTTTTTATATGTCACACTGCCAACGTCAGGGTCTGGCATCATTGTCTTGTTAGATACTGTGGCATAGCATCGGCTCCTAAGAGTTGTAGTCTCATCATTTCATCTCCTTACAAATCATTTTATTAACATGCATTTAATGCTCACTTCACTTAAGACTTCATTTCAGAGATTTTTTTTTCCTCTAATTGATCCTTAGTTTTCACAGTTCTGGCAGGAAATCTCTTATTCGTAACAGCTAAGTCAAATCTATTACTTGGAAAGTATCTCCTCTGTTCACTCATTGATTCACTTCCTATTCATTGAGTCACTTTATTAAAGTGAGAGGGATTGGTAGGTATTACAGTATATGTACAACAGACCCTGTGGGAAGCTTAAGATTACAAAATGAATACAATAGTTCAGAAGCTAATTAGCTGAGATAGAATTATTTTTTAAACTGCCAGATATCTTATGACTTGGAAATTCTGACATTTGGGAGACAGCTGGCAGAATGTTCATACATGTGTGCAGAGATGCAGCTACCTACGTTTATTGTAGCACCATGAGGCAAGAAAAAATTGAAAACAACCCAATTATTCATGGGTATAATAATTGCTATAAAATGAGGGGTAGCACACTATGGAATTTCATATAGTAGTTAACAGAAAGGATCTACTTCCATAGGCAGCTCACAGGTAAAGCTTCAAGACAGTCTTAGAGGGAAAGTCCCTAGGGATATGCACAAAATTCAGAGTGGTGGTTACCTCTAGGCATGTGGCAGAGGAGGGAACACAGATGAGGAATGGTGGTCAAAAAAGACCTTAACCTTTTTTTTTCCAACCATTTATTGAAGAAACTTTCCTTTTCCCATAGTGCTCTTTGCACCCTTATTGAAGATAAGTCGACTACAAATGTGTGTATTTATTTCTGGGCTTTCTATTCTGTTCCACTGGTCCATATGTCTGCTTTTATGCTAGCACTCTACTGTTTTTATTACTGTAGGTTTGTAATATATTTTGAAATCAGGAAGTGTGATGCCTTCAGGTTAGTTCTTCTTGCTCAATGTTGTTTTGGCCATTGGCAGACTTTCATGATTTCATAAAAATTTTAGGAGTACATTTTTTATTTACATTAAAATTTTAACAGGAATTACATTGAAACTATGTTGCTTTGGGTAGTACAGATATTTTAACAATATTAATTCTTCTAATTCATGAACATTGGATATCTTTCCATTTATATGTACCTTTTTCTATTTCTTTTATCAATGTTTTATAGTTTTCAGTATACAGATCTTTTATCTCCATGGTTAAGTTTATTCTAAGTATGTTTTTCTTTTTTTTTTTTTTTTTGAGACAGAGCCTCAAGCTGTCACCCCGGGTAGAGTGCTGTGACATCACAGCTTACAGCATCCTCCAACTCCTGGGCTCAAGCAATTCTCCTGTCTTCACCTCCCAAGTAGCTGGGACTACAGGCACCCGCCACAATGCCCAGCTATTTTTTGGTTGCAGTCATTATTGTTGTTTGGCAGGCCCAGGCTGGATTCAAACCCACCAGCTCAGGTGTATGTGGCTGGTGCCTTAGCCACTTGAGCCACAGGCACTGAGTCTGTTTTTCCCTTTTGATGCTACTATAGATGGCACTGTTTTCTTTGTTCTTTCTTTTTTTTTTTTAATTTCAAATTAATATGAGGGTACACATTTTTAGGTTACATTGTTTTCAGTTCTAAGGTAAAGATCAAGTTGTAGTTGAGCCCTTCCCCCAGGGGGCATGCTGAACACCCTTACATTGTGCACATTAAGTGAGATTCTGCCAATCGCCTTCCCCCCATTGTTTTCTTAATTTCTTATTGTTAGTATATAGAAATGCAACTGAATTTTGTATGTTGATTTTGTATCCTGCAACTTCACAAATAGTTTTATTTTTTAAGGATATTATATTTTCATTATGTATATTGCTTTTAAAACTAATAAAACTCATAAATCATTTCAACTATAAGGCAAAGTGGTAGCATACAAGAGAGAAGGCTCTGCTTTGCTTGCATGTATTAAGGAAGATTTCAGAAAAAAAGAGAAACATGAATTGGGTCTTTAAAGGGCTAGTAGGAGTCTCATAGGCCAAGGTAGAGGGGAGGGGCATCATTACATACCAGGGAATAGGAAAGATGCACCACCCTTAGAGCATTTCCACATGACTGGCCTATTCTGTGGAGAGGAGTGGACTGGGATGGGGAGTGTAACTTTGAGGGGGCAGACACATCTTGGAGGTTACACTGCACTTAAAAATGAATGTTTTTGTATACTTTACTGGGGAGTTCTGAATTTTCTCCTGTATGCAATGGAAAGCCTACAAATGAGAGATAACATGACCAGATGATGAGTTTAGAAATTTCAGTCAAGTAAGAGTGATTTTTCTATCCTGAGGCCTATAGAGGACAGCTTGCTCATTACCCAGCCAGTTTATGGCATCACATCAGACCATCACATACCCACAATGGTTTTCTTTATACTGCTTAACATGTATGGTTCATAAAACTTCCCATATATAAAGGAAAGTGCGATGTATAAAAATAAAATACGTGCCCAATATACAGATTTAGTCATTTTTTAATGAAGTACACCATACAAGTGGAAGAGTGCACAGATCTGAAGAGTAAGCTTGATGCATATTTATGAAGTAAACATATCTAATTAACCACAATGGAAATCAGATATAAAACATAACCAGCATTCCGGGGAGGGGGGTGGTTTCTATTTACCCTTCCCAGAAATTGCACTCCCAAAAAGTAACTACTATTCCAATTTCATCTGGAATTGGTTGTTTTTTGTTTTTTTTTAAAGACAGCGTCGCTGTTGCCCTGGGTAGAGTGCCATGGCATCATAGTTCACAGCAATCTCAACTCTTGGTCTTGAGTAGTCCTCTTGCCTCAGTCTCTCAAATAACTAGGATTATAGGGGCCTGCCCCTATGTCCAGCTAAATTTTTTCTGTTTTTAGTAGAGACTGGGTCTCACTCTTGCTCAGGCTGGTCTTGAACTCCAGAGCCCAAGCAACCTCTGCCTCCCAGAGTGCTAGCCACTGCACATGGCCAGGAAATGATTTTCGAGTATAATATGAGGCAGGGATCAAAGTTGTGAGGTTTTTCCCCCCATACTGTTATCAAATTGGCCTGGCTCCATTTACTGGAAAAGCTATTACCATTCCCAATCCCTGCGTGCCAGCGTCATCTATTTCTGGACTCTACTTGGTTCCATGGTCTATTTATATGTCCTTATACCAACACTATATTGTTGTAATACATGTAACTTTGTAATAATTCTTGATAGTATTGTAGGTCATCCAACTCTGTTCTCAAGATTATCAGTGCTATTCTTAATCTATTACAAATCAGGTTGTGAGATGTCCCAAAATGCTACTGGAAATTTTACTTGGATTGTTTTGAATTTATAAATCAACTGGGAAGACAATATCTTTAAAATATTGAGTCTCCCAATACATAAACTTGGTATATGCCTACAACTATTTTAGGAATTCTGAAACTCCTCTCAATAACAACTGCTAGTTTTCTATTGAGAGATGTTTTGTTGGATTTATTTCTATGTTTTTATACTAAAGTAAATAATATTATATTTCAAATTTTACTTTATAGCCATTTGCTACTAACATATCAAAAAGTGCAGTTGATTTTTAGATATTTACCTTTAGTTATTTTGGCTAAATACATATATTAATCCTAATAGATTACATAGGCAGAAGGAGAAAGGACATAAGGCAGGTCTCACCTAATGTACACATTGTGAGAGTGTATAACACACCCCCTGGGGGAGGGGCGCTTCTACAAATGGAACTTTACCCTGGAAATGAGATCAATGTATCCTAAATATTATACCCTCATATGAATTTGAAAAAATAAAAAAACCTCAAAAATATGTAAATGCAGTATTTCAGCCAAAAAAAGATTACCTAAACATTATCATGTTGAGTGCAAATAATGAAAGCCTTATTTATTATTTCAATTTTTATATCCTTTATTTGTTTTTCTTTTTTTTTTTACTTTTTTTATTATTAAATCATAGCTGTGTACATTAATGCAATCATGGGGTACAATGTCCTGGTTTTATATACAATTTGATACATTTTCATCAATGGTTAACATAGCCTTCACAGCATTTTCTTAGTTATTGTATTAAGACATTTATATTCTACACTTAGTAAATTTCAAAATGTTTTTCATGACTTGTTATACTACATATACCTCTAGTATAATGCTAAATAGAAGTAGTTATAACAGACATCCTTGTTTTGTTTTGATCTCAGGGTGAAAACCTTCATTATTTCAACACTTAATATATTGGCTGCAGGCTTTTTGTATTATAAGGAAGTTTCTATTTGATATCAGTTTAATGTTTTCATTTTCAATGAAAGAGAGTTGAGTATCATCAAACACTTTTTTGAAATTGAAATGATCATATGATTTTTCTCCTTCATTCTTTTAATGTAGTGAAATATAGATTTCTACATGTGAAAGCCTTCTATTTCAGAAATAAATATTTGAAGAATATTATAGTTTTTCTATATTGCTGAACTTAACTTACTGTATGTTATTTTATTATTTCAATCTCTATCATATATATTGAGCTATAACTTTCCTTCTTATAATGTTCATATTAATTCTAAGAGTTGGCCCATAGCTTCTTTTAGATTTTCTGAGTATGCTATTAAAACATCTGTGAATAATAACAATTCTGTCATTCCCTTTCAACATCCTACTTCTTTTTTTTTTGACTTGTTACATTAGCTAGAACCTCCAGTACAATACTGAATAATAGATGGCAGTGTGTGTGTATTGTTCATATTTTAGCCAGTAATAATTCTAATAATTTTGTCATTGAATGATGGCTACTGTAGTTTTTAGTGCATAACATCTATTAGATTAATTTCTTTCTCAGTTTTGTAAGAGTTACTTTGTTCATAGCTTAATGGTTGAAAGGACAATTGGAATACTTTATGCATAGACTATATAAATTTTTTCTCAAATAATCTGATAATACAATGTATATTATGATATATTTTAAAAACATATTCACAGAATAATAATTCGAGAATTTTTTTAAAAAACTTCTCCTATATTTATCTCACTATATTTTTTAAAAGTAAATACACTTTTTAGATTGAGGCAAAATGTACATACAGTAAAATGCAGTAAATGTAGAATTAATTCATTTTTGGTAAATGAATACACACGTATAACCACCACCTCAAAAAAGACATAGAATCTCTTCCATCAACTCATAAAATTCAGTGTTCCATTTCATCAATCCTGCCCTCTCTAACACCATAGACAACCAATGTTTTAATTTTTATCACATAGTAATTTAAAATAGATGTCAACTATTTCTAAACTTCACATAAAAGAAATGATACAAGATATACTCTTTTGCATCTTGCTTCTTTGCTCAATGAAATGTTTTTGTGATTCATCTATGTTGTCCTGTGTGCCAGCAGTTACTGCTGAGTAATATTTCCATGTATTAATATAGCACAATCTGTTTTTTCATTCTCCCGCTAATGGATATTTAGGTTGTTTCCATTTTGGACTATTATATAAATAATGCTGCTGCAAACATTTTTGTTCAAGTCCTTTTCATTTTTCTTAGTTAAATACCCATAGAAAATCAGTTGGCCGTGTCCATCTGTCCATTTCTGGACTCTCTATTCTGCTCCATTTGATTTCAGTTCGTCTCTCAAATCTCAGTAGCAAGACAAAGATTATATAGTCACCTGTTGGCCTAGGTCTATGCCAGATACTTTATGTTATGTGTTAGTTAATATATTATGTCCCGTAATCCTCACAGAAACTCTGGAGGAGAGATAAGCAGCTGCTATTTTTTTTTAATTATTATTATTTTTTTTATTGTTGGGGATTCATTGAGGGTACAAGAAACCAGGTTACACTGATTGCATTTGTTAGGTAGAGTCCCTCTTACAATCATGTTTTGCCCCCAAAAGGTGTGGCACACACCAAGACCCCACCCGCCTCGCTCCTTCCCTCTCTCTGCTCTTCCTTTCCCCACCTATCCCTCATTCTTCCTCTGCTCTCCCTTTCCCTCACCCCTACTGTGTCATTAATTGTCATTAACTGTCCTCATATCAAAATTGAGCACATGAGATTCATGCTTCTCCATTCTTGTGATGCTTTACTAAGAATAATGTGTTTCACTTCCATCCAGGTTAATACAAAGGCTGTAAAGTCTCCACTTTTTTTAACGGCTGAATAGTGTGCCATGGTGTACATATACCACAGCTTGTTAATCCATTCCTGGGTTGATGGGCATTTAGGCTGTTTCCACATTTTGACAATTGTAAATCGAGCTGCAATAAACAGTCTAGTGCAAGTGTCCTTATGCTAAAAGGATTTTTTTCCTTCTGGGTAGATGCCCAGTAACAGGATTGCAGGATCAAACGGGAGGTCTAGCTTGAGGTCTTTGAGAGTTCTCCATACTTCCTTCCAAAAGGTTCTATCAGTTGGCAGTCCCACCAGCAGTATAAAAGTATTCCCTTCTCTCCATATCCATGCCAGCATCTGCAGTTTTGAGATTTTGTGATGTGAGCCATTCTCACTGGAGTTAGATGGTATCTCAGGGTGGTTTTGATTTGCATTTCTCTAATCATTAGGGATGATGAGCATTTTTTCATATGTTTCTTAGCCATTCGTCTGTCTTCTTTAGAGAAGGTTCTATTCATGTCTCTTGCCCATTGATATATGGGATTGTTGGCTTTTTTCATGTGGATTAATTTGAGTTCTCTATAGATCCTAGTTATCAAGCTTTTGTCTGATTCAAAATATACAAATATCCTTTCCCATTGTGTAGGTTGTCTATTTGCTTTGGTTGTTGTCTCTTTAGCTGTACAGAAGCTTTTGAGTTTAATTAAGTCTCATTTGTTTATTTTTGTTGAAATTGCCACAGCAGTCTTCTTCATGAAGTCTTTCCCCAGGCCGATATCTTCCAGTGTTTTTCCTATGCTTTCTTTGAGTATTTTTATTGTGTCATGCCTTAAATTTAAGTCCTTTATCCATCTTGAATCAATTTTTGTGAGTGGAGAAAGGTGTGGGTCCAGTTT
This sequence comes from Perodicticus potto, assembly GCA_963574655.1. NCBI lineage: Eukaryota > Metazoa > Chordata > Mammalia > Primates > Lorisidae > Perodicticus > Perodicticus potto. The sequence goes on along the minus strand of CAUYRH010038199.1, from coordinate 6,586 downwards.
AAGTTTTTTACATGTGGATATCCAGTTTTCCCAGCACCATTATTGAATAGGGAGTCTTTCCCCCAAGATATGTTCTTGATTGGTTTATTGAAGATTAGGTGGTTGTAAGATGTTAGTTTCATTTCCTGCCTGGCTATTTTTTTGTTGTAGTTGTCATTGTTGTTTGGTAGGCCTGGGCTAAACTCAAACATGCTAGCTCTGGTGTACATGGCTGGCGCCCTAGCCACTTGAGCTACAGGCACCGAGCCCATATAATACATTGTTAATAACTATATGCATCATGGCTCGGCACCTGTGGCTCAACGGGCTAAGACGCCAGCCATGTACACCTGAGCTGGTGGGTTTGAATCCAGCCTGGGCCTGCCAAACAACAATGGGGGTTGCAACCAAAAAAATGGCCGGGCGTTGTGGCGGGCGCCTGTAGTCCCATCTATTTGGGAGGCAGAGGCAAGAGACTCGCTTGAGCCCAGGAATTGGAGGTTGCTGTGAGCTATGATGTCACGGCACTCTGTCCAGGGTGACAGCTTGAGGCTTTGTCTCTAAAAAAAAAAAACAAAAACTATATGCATCATGTTGTACAATAGCTCTCTTGAACTTATGCCTCCTGTCTAACCAAAATTTTATATCCTTTAACCAACATCTCCCCACTCCTTCCCCCAAAACTCACCAATGCTGCAAAGCATCATTCTATTATCTGTGTCTATGAGTTTGACTTTTTTAGATTCTACATCTGAGTGAGATCATGTGGTATTTGACTTTCTATGCTTTATGTCACTAACTTAATGTCCTTCAGGTTTATCTATGTTGTCACAAATGACAGGATTTCCTTATTTTTTAAGGTGGAATAGTATTTCATTGTGGGTCTATAAATTTTCTCAACTATCCATTCATCTGCTGATGGAAATTTAGGTTGGTTCTATATCTTGGCTCCTGTGAATACTGCTGCAGTGAATGTGGGAATTCAGCTATCTCTGCAACATACTGATTTCATTTCCATTGGATATATGCCCAGAAGTGGAATTGCTGGATCCCATGGTACCTCTATTTTTAGTTTGATGAGGAAACTCCATACTGTTTTTCATAGTGGCTGTACTAATTTACATTCCCACCATCAGTGTACAGGGGTTCCCTTTTCTTCGTGGCCTCACCAACACTTACCTGAAAGATGAGTGGTGATATCTCATTGTGATTTTAATCTGCATCTCCCTTATAATTAGGAATGTTGAACTTTTTTTAATATTCCTTTTGGCCATTTGTGTGTCTTCTTTTGGAAATGTCCATTCCATTGAGACTTGCTTTTTGTTTAGAGAGGCAGGGTCTTACTTCTGGCCTCAATTGATCCTCCTGCCTCAGCCCTCTGAGTAGCTGGGACTACATGCACATCCACCTTACCCAGCTTATTAAAACAATTTTTTTGTAGAGACAGGATCCTGGCAGTACAGGTGACTGTGCCTGGCTTCTTTGCCCATTTTTAAATTGGGTTATTTTTCTTGCTATTGAGTTCTTTAAGGTCCTTAAATGTTTTGGATATTAACCCCTTATCAGATGTATGATTTGCAAATATTTTCTCCCTTTCTGTGGGTTGTGTCTACAACTCTTTTGATTGGTGCCTTTGGTATGCAGAAGCTTTTTAGTTTGGCACAATATCATTTGTCTACTAGTATTTTTGCTTTTGTTCTCTGTGCTTTTGGGATCATATCTAAAAAATCATTGCTGGCTCGGCGCCTGTGGCTCAACGGGCTAAGGCGCCAGCCACGTACACCTGAGCTGGTGGGTTCGAATCCAGCCCGGGCCCGCCAAACAACAATAACAGCTGCAACCAAAAAATGGCCGGGTGTTGTGGCGGGCACCTGTAGTCCCAGCTACTTGGGAGGCAGAGGCAGGAGACTCGCTTGAGCCCGGAAATTGAAGGTTGCTGTGAGCTGTGATGCCACGGCACTCTATCCAGGGTGACAGCTTGAGGCACTGTCTCAAAAAAAAAAAAAAAAAAATCATTGCTCACACCAATGTCATAGAACTTCTCCCCTATGTTTTCTTTTTTTTTTAATTTTTTTTTTTTGTAGAGACAGAGTCTCACTTTATCGCCCTCGGTACAGCGCCGTAGCACCACACAGCTCACAGCAACCTCCAATTCCTGAGCTTAGGCTATTCTTCTGCCTCAGCCTCCTGAGTAGCTGGGACTACAGGCTCCTGCCACAACACCTGGCCATTTTTCTGTTTTGCAGTTTGGCCAGGGCCGGGCCTGAACCAATTCCATTCAGTACATGGGGCTGGCGCCCCACTCAATGAGCCACAGGGGCCGCCCCCATGTTTTCTTTTTTTTTTTGTAGAGACAGAGTCTCACTTTATCACCCTGGGTGGAGTACCGTTGCATCACATAGCTCACAGCAAATTCCACCTCCTGGGCTTAGGAGATTCTCTTGCCTCAGCCTCCCGAGTAGCTGGGACTATAGGCACTTGCCACAATGCCTGGCTATTTTTCTGTTTTGCAGTTCGACCGAGGCCGGGTTTGAACCTGCCACCTTTGGTATATGGGGCTGGCACCCTCCTCGATGAGCCACAGGTGCCGCCCCTATGTTTTCTTTTTTGAGACAGTCTCACTTTGTCGTCCTGGGTAGAGTGCCATGGTGTCACAGCAACTTCCAACTCTGGGCTCAAGAGATCCTCTTGCCTCAGCCTCCTGAGTAGCTAAGATCACAGGTGCTTGCCACAACACCTGGCTAGTTTTTCTATTTTTTTTTTTTTTTTATTAGAGATGGGGTCTCACTCTTGCTCAGGCTGGTCTCGAACTCCTGATCTCAGGTGATCCACCTACCTGGGCCTCCTAGAGTGCTGGGATTACAGGTATGAGCCACTGTACTTGGCCTCCATGTTTTCTTCCAGGAGTTTTAGTTTCAGGCCTTAAGTTTAAGTTTTTAATCCATGTTGAGTTAATTTTCGTATAGGGCATGAGACGAGGGTCTAATTTCATTCTTCTGCATGTGGGCATCCAGCTTTCCCAGTGCTGTTTATTGAGGAGACCATCCTTTCCCCATTGGGCGTTCTTGGTATCTTTGTCAAAAATCAACCAGCCATAGCTGAGTGAGGTGGTGCATAGCTGTGGTAAGTGGAGGCTGAGTTAGGAGGATTGCTTGAGCCCAGGAACTCAAGACTGTGGTGTGCTATGATCATGCCCATGAATAGTCACTGCAGTCCAGTCAGACCCTGTCTTTAAAACAAAAAAACAATAGTAGCCAAGTATGGTGGCTCATGCCTGTAATCCCAGCACTTGGGATGCTGAGGCGAGTGGACTGCCTGAGCTCATGAGTTCCAGACCAACCTGAGCAAGAGCAATACATCGTCTGTAAAAAGTAGCTGGGTGCTGTGGCGGGTGCCTGTAGTCCCAGCTACCTACCTGGGAGGCAAGGCAAGAGAATTGCTTGAACCCAAGAGCTTAAGGTGGCTGTGAGCTAAGATGCCATGGTACTCTACCAAGGGTGACCAAGTGAGACTCTATCTCAAACCACCCCCCAAAAACAAACAATAAAAAAAATCAGGGGCGGCGCCTGTGGCTCAAAGGGGTAGGGTACCAGCCCCGTATGCCGGAGGCAGTGGGTTCAAACCCAGCCCCGGCCAAAAGCTGAAAAAAAACAAAAACAAACAAACAAAAAAATCAATTGATCTGTTGAGGGATTTTAGAAATAAATAAATGAATGTGATAAATAAATACATGGATTTATTTCCCTCAGGATTGCTTTGGCTATTTGGTGTCTGTTGTGGTTTGGTACAAATTGACGATTGTTTTCTCTATTTTTGTGCAATTTGTCTTTAGAATTTTGATAGGGATTGCATTAATGTGTAGATTTCTTTGGGCAATGTGGACATTTTTATAATATTAATTCTTCCAAAGCACGCTTGAATTCTTATCTTGCTACCTGCAGCTTGAAATCTTTTCATACTTCCCAGTGCCTGTGGGGAAAAGCCCAGACTCCTTGGTAGCAAGACTCCTCTTCCCAACACCATCAGGGTGGCTGGACTGCCCCATGTCCTTCCTTCCTGCTGTCAGGAATTGCCCCCTCCTTGTTCACCCAGCTAACCTGGATGCATCTTTCAACACCCAAGTCAGGCATCCCTCCAGGATGCTCTTCTCTGTGCTTACCTCTGGGCCAGCACTCAACACCATGTTGCCCTGGGATGTGGGACTGCCTGCCCCTAGCCTGTGGGATTCCTGGGAGCAGGTGCCAGATCTGAGTGATTACGGCCTCCCTGAAGGCTGGTTCAGGACTAAGCACATAGTTGGTGCTTAGTTAACATGCACTGAGTCAGTGGGTGCACCTACCCATTTATTTGTCTTTCTGGCCATCTTTCTATCTGACCATGATTTAATTATGCATAAATTCACAAAATATTGAGTTTTGGGATATGTTAGGCACTGTTCTAGGTGCTGGTGATTTATTGGTGGTGAACAGTCTCATGAGGCTTACATTTACTGGTAAAAAAGGATAATTAATAAAGATGAATGGGATGTGTAGCTAGAGAAGAGAGATATCTGGGAGAAAGATGTGGTCAGGGAAAGGCTGATAATGACATCTGAGCAAAGACCTGATGGAGAAGAAGGAGATGGCCATGATTGGGAATATGGAATGTGACAGGTTGATCTAGCTGCCATCGGAGCATCCACACCTTTCATCCTTCTGTTCTTCTGCCTGTTGATCCCTCTCTATTTTGTTTCTCTTTCCCATCCATCCACTCAACTTGGCCTCAAACGCATAGGCATTAACCTAGCTCCTACTACATAAGGGGGTCAGGGAGAAGAATGAGACCTGGACCCTGCCCTCAAGGAGAACTCTTCGCCAGGGGAGGTTGGCAATGCAAACGGGGTTGGTTGCAGGCTGTGTGAGCTGAGCTCCACAAGGGCTCAAGAAGCCTGGGCTGAGGAGGTAGAGAGTTGGAACTCACCGCTGGCTGGGGTGGGCAGGAAGCTTCCAGAAAAAAGTAGGGAGAGGCCTTGAAATGGGCCCACTGGCCAAGTCCCATGGACAGCCTCTATCATGTCACATTAAACTCCCACAACAAACCCCATTCCTAAGGCCGTGGCTCTCTGGACCTCGCAGACCCTCCCTCCAGGCTCTTACATTCCTCTATCCAGCCTCTGGCCCTCCTGGAGGCTCCTGCCCCCTTGAAGATTTGTCCCATCCTTCCCACCTCCCTCTCTTCCACCCAAGAAGCCTGCTGCAGTCTTGGGAGCGGCAGCAGCAGGAGGAGCGGCAGCAGGCTGAGCGGCGGCGAGCCCGGGAGCAGCGGATACAGCAGCAGGTGGCCCGCTGCCTGGCCGCCTATGCGCCCAAAGGGAGCCGGGGACCTGGGGCCACCCAGCGCAAACTGGAGGAGCTAAGGTAAGGAGCCCAGGCCATGAGGGAGCTGGTGGAGAGAGGGCAGAGGGGTGGGGCTCAGTCTCAGACAGCTAAACCAAGCAGACCCAGCTCCTACTTTATCTGAGGCTGGCCAGGCCTCTTTGGCACATTTTATAAATGAGGACCCTGAGGCATGGGGAAGATGAGGGGCTGGTCCAAGGTCGCTTGTTAATAATAACAATCCCTACAGTTGTTGAATGCTCAAGTTAAAATGTTCTACCCGCATCATTGTACTTTTAAATCCCTTCTTTCTTATTTCCAATGCTTGTTTTAAAATTTCAAATATTACTAAAATAGTGAATATAGACCGTGAACAAACTTATGATTTCACTCCTGGAGACAACTTTTGTTCGTGGTCAAGTGAAGAGTCATCTGTTTTATTCTCTTCCTATATTTTGACCATTTTCCTAGAAAGCAAACTTGTGGGTCAGGCAAATCTTTTTTTAGACTCCTAACAGGACAATGAAGTAGGTAGTATCACTACTTCCACAATTCTACAGATGAGAAACTGAGGATTGAAGAGATTAAATAATTTGCAAAAAGTCACAGGTGAGTGGCAGAGCTGGGGTTCTAGTCACCTGGCTCCCCTGCCTCTGGGTGCTCAGATGCCCAGCCTTTAAATAAAGGGCAGCATGGCCTTCTCCCAAGAGCCCAGCCTAAGGAAACAGAAAACACAAATAAACATGATCACTGATGCCACTGATTCGAACATCTACTGGGGACAGCTGGTTAGGGGCAGTCCTTTTCATACCTCTTTTCCTTTGGTCCATGGCAAGTTGGGTTTGCTGTGGAGAGAGAAAAGGGTTCCTGTCCTGCAGCAGGACCACTGAGGACTTAGGAAGTTTCTTTAAAACACCAACTTTACAGATGAGGAAATAGAGGCTCTGACAGGTTAAGTGTGTTTTAGCCAATGACTGGGGAGATGCCTCCTTCTTGCCAGGTCTCAAGCTAATTGTTTTTCTAGTAAGGCAGGAAGTGTGAGGTTGAGAGCTCCAAGCAGCAGGTGCACAAGAGGAATATTTTCATGCTCACTCCTTTTTTTTTTTTTTTGAGACAGAGCCTCAAGCTGTCACCCTGGGTAGAGTGCTGTGGCATCACAGCTCACAGCAACCTCCAATTCCTGGGCTCAAGCGAGTCTCCTGCCTCTGCCTCCCAAGTAGCTGGGACTATAGGTGCCCACCACAGTGCCCGGC
>CAUYRH010038197.1:0-40651 GCA_963574655.1 Perodicticus potto | reverse complement strand
CTCTTCATAAAGTATTCTCCCAGGCCAATTTCTTCAAGTGTTTTCCCTGCACTCTCTTCTAGTATTTTTATAGTTTCATGTCTTAAGTTTAAATCTTTTATCCAGTGAGAATCAATTTTTGTTAATGGTGAAAGGTAGGGGTCCAGATTCATTCTTCTACAGGTCCTCAGCCAGTTCACCCAGCCCCATTTGTTAAACAGGGAGTCTTTCCCCCACTGAATATTTTTGATAGGCTTATAGAAGATCAAATGATGATAAGTAGCTGGGTTCATATCTTGGTTCTCTATTCTGGTCCATAAATCTACCTCTCTGTTTTTGTGCCAGTACCATGCTGTTTTGATCACTATAGATTTATAGTATAGCCTAAAGTCTGGTAATGTGATACCTCCTGATTTGTTCTTATTTCTGAGTAATGTATTTGCTATTTGACGATTTTTCTGATTCCATATGAAATGAAGTAGTATTTTTTCAAGTTCTTTAAAGTATGACAATGGCGCTTTAATAGGGATTGCATTAAATCTGATTGCTTTAGGTAGTATGGACATTTTAACAATGTTGATTCTTCCCTTCCATGAGCAAGGTATGTTTTTCCATTTGTTAACATCGTCAGCTATTTCTTTTCTCAGAGTTTCATAGTTCTCTTTATAGAGATCTTTCATATCCTTTGTTAGGTAAATTCCCAGAAATTTCATCTTCCTTGGCACTATTGTAAAATGAATAGAGTCCTTGACTATATTTTCAACTATATTTTCTGCCTATTGTTGGCATATATAAAAGCTACTGACTTCTAAGTATTGATTTTGTATTCCTTGATCATTTCTAAGAGTTTTGAAGTTGAGTCCCTGGGATTTTCCAGATATAGGATCAGATCATAAATGAAGAGTGAGAATTTGATCTCCTCTGACCCTATTTGGATACCCTTGATTGCCTTCTCTTGCCTGATTGCAATGGCTAAGACTTCCATTACTATACTGAATAGCAGTGGAGATAGTAGGCATCCTTGCTTCGTTCCTGATCTGAGTGGAAATGTTTTCGATTTTACACCATTCAATATGATATTCGTTGTAGGTTTGCTGTAGATGGCCTTTATCAGTTTAAGAAAGTCCTTTTTGGATGGCACCTGTGGCTCAAAGGGTTAGGGTGCTGGCCCCATATGCCAGAGGTGGCAGGTTGAAATCCAGCCCTAGCCAAAAAAACAGCAAAAAAAAAAAAAAAAGAAAGAAAGAAAGAAAGAAATGTCCCTTCTATGCCTATTTTCTTAAGTGTGCTGATCATGAAAGGATGCTGGACATTATCAAAGGCTTTTTCTGCATCAATTGAAAGAATCATATGGTCTTTGTTTTTTATTTTATTGATGTGATGTATTACATTTATAGATTTGCATAAGTTGAACCAACCCTGTAAGCCTGGAATAAAACTAACTTGATCATGGTGTATAATTTTTTTGATGTGTTGCTGAATTCTATTTGCTAAGATCTTATTGAATATTTTTGCATCAATATTTATTAATGATATTGGTCTCTAATTTTCTTTCTTTGTTGGATCCTTTCCTGGTTTGGGGATCAGGGTGATATTTGCTTCATAGAATGTGTTGGGAAGTATTCCTTCTTTTTCTATGCTTTGGAAAAGGTTGTATAATATAGGTACTCGTTCCTCTTGAAAGGTTTGATAGAATTCGGATGTGAAACCATCTGGTCCCAGACTTTTCTTTTTAGGGAGATTTCGTATTGTAGATGCTATTTCACTGATTGATATAGGTCTATTCAAGATTTCTAATTCTTTCTGGTTGGTTGAGTCTAGGAAGGTGGTGTGCTTCCAGATATTGGTCGATTTCCTTCAGATTTTCATGTTTCTGGGAATAGAGATTTTTGTAGTAATCAATGAGGATTTTTTGAATTTCTGAAGTGTCTGTTGTTATTTCTTCCTTATCATTTCTGACAGATGATATTAGAGATTTTACTTTTCTGTTTCTGGTTAGGTTGGCCAAAGTTTTATCAATTTTGTTAATCTTTTCAAAAACCCAACTTTTTGTTTTGTTGATCTTCTAAGTGAATCTTTTGTTTTCAATTTCATTAATTCTTCCTCAATTTTGGTTATTTATTTTCCTCTGCTGTGTTGGGGGTTGGAATGTTCTTCCTTTTCCAGTTGTTTGAGATGCTCCATTAAGTCGTTGGCTTCCTCTCTTTCTGTTTTCTTGATGAAGGCTTCCAATGCTATAAATTTACCTCTTAGGACTGCCTTTGCAGTATCCCACAGCTTTTGATAATTTGTGTCTTCATTATCATTTTGTTCCAAAAACTTGGTGATTTCCTTCTTAGTCTCATCTCTGACCCAGCTGTCATTCAGCCTAAGATTATTTAGTTTCCATGACTTTGTTTGAGTATGAAGATTCCATTCAATTTATCTTATTTGCCATCCATATTTGATTTCTGACACTACTGCCATTTATCTATGCAAGGCATCTTCAGTTGTATTTCCTTTGTCATTTCTTGGAGGGGGGGATTGATCTACTCTGGTTATTCATGTTGCCAGAGTTCTTCTATTGGGTCCGCATCATGTTTATTTTCCACCATTTGGTTATTAAAACTGCAAGAGTGAGATTGAATTGGGGTTCCCAGGTAGTAGAGATAGCTCCTTAGCAAAGCACCAGGCTTTGTAGCTGTGGCTTATCTCCTACAACCTTACAAAGGCCCCTTGCAGAGTTTTGGCTGGAGACTCTGAGGACCTACTTGGTGAGATAGTGCAAGCTAACTCTGTTTTGACATCACCCAACCTCTATCCTATCCTAAGAAACAACAGTATTAGATTTAAATCTCAACGGTGGAGAGATACAAACAGCTGCAGTGCCCAGCCCCAACTCTTCAGTTCTTTTCCACTACAGAACTTTGAAGGTCAACCCCAGAATGTCCCTAAGTGGACAGCCCCAATTAAAGGTTGCTCAACAAAGAGGGGTTCAAGGGTCTCCAACAGCACAATGGAGTCAGGGATCCACACTCCCACTTGCCAGACTCAGTCCACACTATTGTCTGCTTCTCTGCTCATAGGCCCTGTTAGAGCCAGGGGCCAGGCCCTTGCCCACGGGTCTCAGTCCACACCCAGCTAGCATCTGCTTGCCAGACCAGTTGGAGTCAGGGGACCATGACCCAGCCTGCCATCTCAGTCCACTGTCTGGCAAGCCTCTGTTTGCAGGCTATGTTAGAGTCAGGACACTGCACTCCACCCGCATCTGGTAAGCCTCTGCTCACCAGCCCCGCTGGAGACAGGGGACCATGCCCTAGCCCTCAGATCTTGGTTCACACCTAGGTAGCCACTGCTTGAGGGTTCTGTTGGAATCAGGGGCCATGCCCTTGCTCTCAGGTCTCAGTGGACACCTAGTAAGCCTCTCCTTGCAGGCCCAGGAGGGGCTGGGGACCAGCCCTGGCTGCCAAACTCAGGGCAACCACTCTCCACTGTGGGTGATGTCTGAGCTGGGGATTCTGCACCACCTCTTGCCAGACACAGTCCGAACCCAGGGTCAACACCACCACTGGCTGGGCATAGTCATGACCAGGGGACTCCTCCTCCTCCCACTGAGTGTCCCTTTCTTCCCACAACCTCTTCCTTCCCCATTAGTCACAGATTCTGTCTTGATGACTGGCAGTCCACACTGCCCAGATCTCTCAGGACAAGACCAAAGACTCTGTGCTCTGCACGGGGCAGAACTTTAGACTGCCATGTGAGGGGGAAAGGGTGGACTAGGAGTTTGGACTTGTGGGGGAAAATATCTGTTCAATTTTATGCCTGGTGGGGTGGTGTTTAGGTTCATAAGTGGGGCCTCCCTGGAGAAAGAGACCTGCAGCTTAGTGGCTCTCTCTAGCAAGGTAAAATGAGAGGTTTTTTGCTCCCCGCTCATTTCTAGATAGCCTGCAGCAAGCCTCCTGCTTGGGGGAGGAGTGTCCTGTCCTCTAGTCGATTGGCTTTGTACCTGTAATTTGTTTTCTTAAATGCTCTTCCTTGGAGTTACCAGCTTGCCAAACTTCTTTCTTGGATCAGCTCCTCACGTTTGGCTTCATAGAGTCCAATTCTGTCCAGTTTTTCTTTCTCTGCTCAGGAGCCTCTGTGGAGGGTTGCTACCAGTCAGCTATCTTCCCCACCTGACCGAGGTCTCCCTCTTTCTCAGGCTGGTCTTGAACCCCTGAGCTCAAGGAATCCTCCCACCTCTGCCTCCCAGATTGTTAGGATTATAGGTGTGAACCACTGCGCCCCACCTAAAAGTGGTATTTCTGTTATACTACTTTAGCTTTCTTATACTATGTAAAGTAAGTTTGGATAATTAATGTTTCTTATATATGAAACACTATGCTAGTACCTTTATAAGAATTATCTCCTTTGGGCAGGCCCCTGTGGCTCAGTGAGTAGGGCACCAGCCCCATATACCGAGGGTAGTGGGTTTGAACCCAGCCCCGGCCAAAGTGCAATAAAAAAATAGCCGGGCATTGTGGTGGATGTCTGTAGTCCCAGCTACTTGGAAGGCTGAGGTAAGTTAATCACCTAAGCGCAAGAGCTGGAGGTTGCTGTAAGCTGTGTGACACCACGGCACTCTAATGAGACAAAGTGAGACTCTGTCTCTAAAAAAAAAGAATTATCTCCTTTAATTCTCACATTAACCCTCTGAGACTGCTGATAATTATTTTTATTTTATAAGTTTTATAAATAAAAACATTAAGATTAAAGAGGTCAATTACCTTGCCCAATAAAAACGACTAGTATATAGCAAAGCTAGCACAAATATTAGCTGTTGCTATGTTAGGGGTGGTTAATGCCCAAACTACTACTTTTCAGGGATATTATATAACCTTCCAAAGTTTATCCGTCCACAATCAATTTTTTTTTCCCTTTTTCTAAGCTGTCACTTCTTTGTGACCCCTTTTCTGGCTTCCTTTTTCAGCATCTCTCTGCCAAGTATTATCTACATGCTGGCTTTGGCAGCCAAAATAGTAGTTATCTTCTGCTAGAGACTGAGGTGGTGCTTTTTCTACAAATCTCATCCTGTTCAAATTTTGCGAGGTGCTAAATTTAAATTTATGAATACCTCACCTAAGACATAACAAAATATTAATAGAAGAGTGAATTTTGCATTATTAAGAACATGGTGCAATTTCAGTTTCACTTACAATAAAATGTATCTTTAACCTCAGAATTAAACAAGATAATACATTTAAAGCATTACCTGTTATGCCAAGCACATATTGGGAATTTTTTCCTTTCCTTTTTTTCTTTCTCTGTCTTTTAATGTGTGTTCACAAATTAGAAACAGCAGGCAATAAAAAAGGAAACTTACCTTTTGCAATAAGTTGTTAGTTTTATCTATTATTTGCTCTTGGGCTTTTGTTCTTCTTTGCTGTTCTCTAAATAAAAACAAAGCTTCACCATGTTCTGCATTACATTGTCGTATGAATTCTGTGCAGTCGAACGTCTCTGCTAATGATTATCTGTGTTTGCATCTGCTCTCCAGCACTAGCATCACTGCCTCAGCTACCTCAGATCATCGAGCCTTGGATTCTCATAAGGAGTGTGTAACCTAGATCCCTCGCATGCCCCCTTTACAGCAGGATTCACCCTCCTACAGAGGCTATGCCCTGCGGATCTGACGGGGAGGAGGAGCAGGTGTTGACACTAGCAAAAGGGGACAGGTGTCAATGCAGATGAAGCTTGCCTGGCACTCACCCCCACTGTGTTGCCTGGTTTCTAACAGGCCAGCCTGGGGTTATACTTAAAGTATGTCTCTAACTCAACCTGTGATCCTTATTCCACTTTGGTTGGGAAAATATGTCTTAAGAAACATTAATCATGAGTAGAATTCATGAAAGTGTCCTGAGACCAGTTTTTGCCACTTTTCTAGTGAAAAGATTTCTTAGAGTTGTCATGTATTTGGGGAATATGGCTTTGTTTAAACATGTTTGCCAATTCCCCAGGTTTGAACGCCTTCCCAAATGTATCTCACTTTCATGCCTAACTGAATCTCCACAATTTTCCTGATACCTTTTGAATCAGGCAAGCCTACCTGGATCACTCCTTCTAAATATAAATTTACTAATTCATACTACACATTGTAGCACTTAGTACTTTCTATATTTTCCATGAAGGTTATCTTTCTCTCAGTAGATTTATATCTCTAGGGATAAATCTAGGGCTTAAGCTAGTCTCAAAACTATTATAAGGTTTCTGTGAAGTAATTTGTTTGATGGTTAATTAAATTGAAATCATTGGGGAAAACATTATATAAAGGGGAATTTTCTTCTCTGATCTATCCCATTTAACTCCAAGTTGACCAAGAATAGGAAATTGCTTTGATCTTTTAAACCAATTATTATCAGCTGGTAACAAATTGTTACATTGGAAAGTACTTACAGAATGTACCTTAGTTCGGCAATCCCTTCTTTAATCATAAGAAGTGGGAAGGGGATGAGGTGAGTACATATGGATGCCTGCACTCTGAAGTTCTCTGCATAGTAAGTATTGTCAACAATATAGGAAATTCTTTCATAAATATGTAAATGTTACCAAAAGTGTCGAGGATAGAAAAGTGGGTTTGGAAAACAGGAAACCCATGGATCAGAATGTGGCTTGTTATTATGGATTCAACTCAATCTCACTTCTTGCTAAAAACCTCCCTTAAATTTTACCACCTTCTGAGTTCCTGCTATTCTTCACTCCTGCATGTCTTTGTAATACTGTATGCTCACCTGAATCAGCATATACTCTGGTGTTTATTAGTTTATGAGTTAGCTTTGAGTGCAGGAGAAAAGTCTCCTTCATTTTTAAATTCCTAGTGTCTGTCCTAACACCTGGGATATAGTGGGCTCTATCTTTGTGGTGATAGAATAATGTTGTAACCTTGGGCAAATGAGAAATACTTTTGAAAGCATAACAAGCAAGCAAGCAGTAAAATTTTATATCATTGAAATAATTTTATTTCAAAATTGAGTTTTGTTTTAACATTAGGAAATATACCAATACTCTATAAACCAGCACTTTCATTTTTATAATAATAATAAAATTTTTATAGCCACAGAACTACTTTGCATTACGAGAATACTTCTTCTTTATAAAGCCCCCAGTGTTTCATAGCGAATGACATAGCACTCTAACTGTGATGTTTTGATGGGCAGAAAACTTACTCACAATTTCTTACAGCCGATTAACATCCAGCACAGAATATTGTTGTGAAGATTTGTGAGAATATGTAGACCAACCACTTCTTACAGGAAATAGGACTATGAAATTATAGAGAAGTGACGTGACCACTGAAGTCTCGAATTGGCTAATTGTAGTGTCAAGGCTAAAATTTATATTTCATATATAATGGCTAGATCATGAAATCTCCAATTGCCTTCCATGCCTCCCCTTTTACCTAAAAGAAGTGATTACAGGAAGAGAATTTACGTAAAGTGGAATGGCCTGTGACAAGGAATCTACTAATATACTAGGGTGTAATTTATTACCCAAAGGCAGAATTGGTAGGGTAGATATTTTCTTGCCTGTGAGATGGATTGTTTTAAGAATATTCTCAATAGTGTAAAAGTCATGCTGAAGGCTGACAAATGCACCTCATCCTACTTTCTCTAATGAAGTGTGAGTGGGAAATGCACGTAGGGAGGGCAGCAGAGAAGGAACAATGGATTCTTGCTCTTCAGTGATATTATTTATTCAGCCCATATGAATTGGGGACTTATGACATACCAGGCACTGTGCTAGTGGCTGAGCAAAAACTAGCATGGTCCTCATAGGTCTCAGAAATTTTTGAAGACAATGGATGTTGTTTAAATTATCAGGCACAGAAATGTAAACTTGGAAGAGTTTTAATAATATTGGCGTAAAGGTCTGTGTTCTTTAGAACTTATGACATGTAGATTTGGTTGCAGGGACTAAGGTTCATGGCCTCCTAAAAGTTTGCCAAAAAGTCACTGACACGAAGCAGAGTGGTTAATAGGAGAAAAAGCAATCAAATATATTTAACATGTATACACAGACACATTTAAAATGAAGACTCAGTGATACGGGGAAAATCTTCCATTTTTATGCTTAGGGTCAACAAAGTATGAGCAACCGCTTAGAAATACAAATAGACAAAGGTGGATCATCTAATGCAAATAGACTGAGTAGAAAAACCCAGCGAAGTCTGTGTGGATTCTTCTCGGCCTCTTGGAGTCTCCATTTCTTCTTTATGGGTGTGAGACAGAGCACTCTCTTGAATGGGGGACCTTACGACCTATGGTCAAACAACTAGGTCAGATAATTTCTTTATAACCGGTTTTTACACCAAATAAGTTTAGGTTCATGATTGGCTTTCAGGCAAAGGGGTTTGACTTTTATGAGACTCCTTGGAAAAGAACTATTCTGATTTCATTGGTAAAACTGAGACAGGAAGACAGGAGAAAGTCGGAGAAGAACTGTTGCTTCTGATGCTGTCTCTGAGGCCTTCATTCTGGGCTACTATTTTGTGAGTCTCATTATGGTCTTATCAAAGGTATTAAGCAAGGTTTCCCTGAATAAGAGAACTAAATTTGAAGTACAAAAAACTAATAAGTAATAAGATGGAGGGAAGGACAAAGATTTGGGTGGGAAGAAAAAAGTTTCAAGTGATAGAGAGACAATGAAGTGAGAAGGGTATGGAATGGGTGTGGGGAGCAAAAATGAGGCCAAGCTATGCAGAAGCTTATGAAGTATGCTAGAGAGTTTTGTTTTCATTTTAATAAGATGCTTTTGAAAGGTTGGGAAACGTGCCAACTGCAATGTGTGTGAACCGATTAGAAAGAACTCAGAATGAATAAAATGTAGATCAGTGGGGAAACAATGGCAGTACTTTAGGCGTGAGGTATGAATACTTGAACAATGGCATGGGTGGATGTATTTTAGGGAGTTACAACACCACAACTCTCAAGCCAACTAACCCTATTATGTTTTCTGAACAAGATTGAGACGTTTGTTTCAGTTTCCTGTGATACTTTCTTGGGTAATTTCCATGCACTGGGATTCAACATGGATATAGGGCTGTTATAATGCTTATTATTCCCTCGACTCATGGGCGAAAACGTCTTTACTGGGCATGTTCTCGTCTTTGTGTTCACAAAGGAGTCTTAGAAATGCAGTTATTAAGACCGTGATGAAGCTGTAAGGAGTCCTCAGGAATGCAGACAGGCAGTGAGAGTGGGGCAGAGTGAGCCAGTGAGGGATTGACCCACCTATGATTTTGAAGTTGGGGGCATTAAACTAAACAAATGCTTATAATTACTTGGATAAGACTGATGCATCCATAGAAGAATACTTGCTGGGTACCACTTTGGAAAAAATTAGGGATAAGGAATGAAAGGATAATTATAATCTACATGTGATTTCTTTCTTTTTTTTTTTTTAGTGACAGAGTCTCACTTTATCACCCTCAGTAGAGTGCTATGTCTTAAAACCTTCATTAACTTATATTGAGAAAAGTATGAACTCTGATACTACATTTAGCCATGAAAATACAGGATCTGTTATTCAAAAAGTACGCCCTCATTTAAAAAGGTTTTTATGATGAAATAATATTAGTCTACAGCTTTCTTGTATATGTTCATCCTACTTCTTCTAGAATAGCATCATGCATAACCCTAGTTCAATTATCAAAATCAAGAAATTAATATCACACACTACTATTACCTAACTCTTAGGCTCTATTTTAATATCACCAGTTTCTCTGCTATTAGAATTTACCTGTAGAAGATCTAATCTGGGACCTCACATGTATATAGATGATCTCCTTAGTCTCTCCAATGGTGACCTTGAAACTTTGAAGAGTACTTATCAATCACCTTGTAAAATGTACCTCCATTGGCGTTCCTTTATAATTCAACTGAGTTTATGGATTTTCCTCAAACACATGAATAAACCGGAGTGCCCATCTCAGTGACTGCATCAGAAAATACGTGGTACTGGTCATGTTAATCTTGACCACTTGGTGAAGGTTGTGCCTTCCAGGCTTTTGTACGCTGCAGTTATTATTTTTTCCTTTGCAATTAATGTATATTTTAGGGAAGATATTTTGAGACTATGTAAATATCTCATTTTATCTTAAACTTTACCAACTAATTTTAACAATCATCAGTCAATGTTGAAAAGGGCAATTATTACTGTGGTATTCTAAAATCAAATTTTTACTTCCCACATTCCATTCATAGTTATAGATTGATATTCCTCTCTAATGGAGAGCTGTCTCTTCTCTTTTTACTTATTTGTTCAATTAATTATTCATATCGATATGAGTCAGTATGTATTCTGTAGGTTTTAATCCAATACTATGGTACTACAGTTACTTATTTTGTTGTTCAAATTGTCTCAGCTTTGGTCAAAGGGAGCTCTTTCAGCTTCATTTACATGTAAATCAATCTTCCTCCCTTCCTTCCTTCCATCCTTTTTACACTATGGCATCAAAATGAAATTCTGGCATTTTTGGAGGCCAAGGAATTAGCAACACTTGAGGCCAGGATTTTGATACTAGTCTGGGCAACATAGTGAGACCCCTTTCCTACAAAAAATTCAAAAATCAGTTGAGCATGACAGGACAATGAGGCAGGGAGATCCCTTGAGCCTCAGATTTTGAGACTATAGCAAGCTGAATCACAAATTTAAAGCACAGTTAGATATGACTTCATTCCTGAATGGCCATTGTCAAAAAGATGAAAGACTAGTGTCGGAGAGGATATGGAGAACAAAACACATCTGTACGCTGTTGGTGGAAAAGTAAATTGGTACAGCCATTTTGGAAATCAGTGTGAGGGTTCGTCTAAAAACTAAAAACGTAGGATGCCGGTTTCATATACTGAGGGTGGCGGGTTTGAACCTGGCCAAACTGCAACAAAAAAATAACTGGGCATTGTGGTGGGCACATGTACTCCACCAGACTAGTCTCAAAATCCTGGCCTCAAGTGTTGCTAATGCCTTGGCCTCCAAAAAGGCTGGAATTTCATTTTGATGCCAGAATGTGAAAAGGATGGAAGGAAGGAAGGGAGGAAGATTGATTTACATGTACTTGAAACTGAAAGAGCTCCCTTTGACCTAAGCTGAGACAATTTGAACAACAAAATAAGTAACTATAGTACCATAGCAAGAGAATCACCTAAGCCCAAGAATTGGAGATTGCCCTAAGCTATGATGCCACAACACTTTACCAAGGGTGACAAAGTGAGACTCTGTCTCTAAAAATACCAAAAACACCAGGCGGCACCCGTGGCTCCTCGAGTAGGGCGCTGGCCCCATATACCGAAGGTGGCAGGTTCAAACCCGGCCTCTGCAGAACTGCAAAACAGAAAAGTAGCTGGGTGTTGTGACAGGCACCTGTAGTCCCAGCTATGGCACTCTACCAAGGGCGATAAAGTGAGACTCTGTCTCTACAAATAATAATAATAATAATAATAATAATAATAAAAAGCTCAAAAACCTAAAAACGTATGATATCTGATAATCCCTTTGCTGAGTATATACATACATCTAAAGGGATTGAAATCAGTATGTCAAAGAGATGTCTGCACTACCATTTTCACTGTAGTTCTGTTCACAATAGCCAAGGTATGGAAACAACTTAAGTGTCCATAGACAGATGAATGGATTAATATATTATTGTGTGTATGTGTGTGTGTGTGTAGAGAGAGAGAGAGAGTCCCATTCTATTAAACCTTAAAAAGAATGAAATTGGATCATTTGGAAAATGATGGATGAATCTAGGGAACATTGTAAGTGAAACAAGTTAGACACAGAAAGACAAATATTGCATAAATAATGCATAAATATCTCATGTGTGAAATCTAAAAATTCAAACCCACAGAAGTGGACAGTAGAACAATGGCTACCAGAGGCTAAGTGGTGGGTGTGGCCGGTGTGGATGGCGATAGGTAAAAAAGAAATATTGGTCTAATGGTATAAAGTTCCCATTTGATAGGAGAAACAAGTTCTGGTGATTATATTGCACAGCAAGGTGATTACAGATAATATTTTGAAAAAAATACAATATACTAAAACATGGTTATATGCTAAAAGAGTACATTTTAAATGCTCTCATCACAAAGTAATGATAAGTATGTGATGTGATGGATAAGTTAGTCTAATTGTTTTTTTCATAATGTATACATGTGTCATCGCATTGTATCCTAAAAGCATATACAATTAATATTTTTCAATCAAAAATAACAGTGCCACGGGACGTGGTGACTCACAGCTGTAATCCCAGCACTTTAGGAGACTGAAGTGAGAGGACTGAATGAGCCTGAGAGTTCAGGACCAGTCTGGGCAACATAGCAAGGCTGTGTCTTTACAAAAAAAAAATCCAGGTTTGGTGGCATATGCCTATAGTCCCAGCTACTCGGGAAGCTCAGATAGGAGGATCACTTGCAGCCAGGAGTTTCCAGGTTCCAGTGAGCTATGACTGTACCATTGCACTTCAGCCTGGGTAAAGACTGTGTCTAAAAACAACAGCAACAACAACAACAAAACATTTTCCAGACGTACCTTGATTTTCTTCCTGTCCCAGTCCTTGATTCAACTGCTCCACAATCTTTTATTTCTTCATTTAGAGATTTGGGTCATAGGTATGACCCACCTGTTGTACAGGTGACACTGTTTCTAGTCCCTCTCAGAAGCATACACATGCATCCATATTATTTCTGTATTTATCTAAATGTGTGTGTACACACACACACACACACACACACACACAGAGTTGTCCCTAATAATCCACTGGGGCCACGGCTCTCAACCTGTGGGTCTGTGGGTCTCAACCCCTTTGCAAACAATGAAAATACATCGCAGCATTAGGAAGGTTGAGAACCACTGCATTGGGGCATTTGTTCTTTGACCTCCTGGGAATACCAAAATCCACCATGCTCAAGTCTGTTATGTTTGCATGTAACCTACGAACATTGTCTTGTATTTTAAATCATGTATAATACCTAGATCATGTATAATACCTAATGAAATGTAAATGCCATGTAAACAGTTGTTATATTGTATTGTTTGAGGAATAATTACAAGAGAAAACAGTCTGTGCATGTTCAGTACAGATATAAGCATCCATTTTTTGTTTTGGCCGGGGCTGGGTTTGAACACACCACCTCCAGCATATGGAGCTGGTGCCCTACTCCTTTGAGCCACAGGCACTGCCCTTTCCATTGGAAGAAATGAAGCAACCAACATGGTATCCACAGATATGCGGGCCTCTCTCTCTCTCTCTCTCCATACACACACACACACACACACACACACAAACTGTGTGTCCATGCTAATACCTTAATTTCAGTCCACAGCACGGGGTTCATTCCAGTTGTCTCACGTTCCCTATCTGTAACTTTCTTTTATGACAGTGAGAAACAACTCTTATAATCTACCATATATTTACTTCTTCAGCCGTAGGACTTCCTTAAAGTAGTTACAAATTTGCAAATCCTTATGACTGTGATTAAACAAGAAATATATGTTAACTATGGTACACTAATCACATATAGTTCTTTCGCCTTTTGCCTTATGATACGTGGGCAAATATTGTTCACTAATTGATTTCTTTAGCAATAGATTTCTTTGTTGCAGCTTGTATTCCATTTTGGATTCTCCTCTTATCCTGCTTATTTTCTTTGTCAAATTTACATATTGTTAAATTCTCTTTATGGTGAGCAGTTTTATGGGTTTTGAGAAATTCATGAAGTCCTTTGTCCGCTACCACAGTTGTGATACAGAGCATCCACTTCATCCCAAAATTTCCTCATGCTCTGATTTGCAGACGTCTCCTTTTCCCATCTGCACTCCCTGCCCACTATAACCACTGATCTGCTTTCCATCTTTATGTTTTATCTTTTTTCTAGGACTTTTTGTCTCTTCCAGAATGTCATATAAACTGTCATAAAATAGGAATTCTTCTTGGTCTGGCTTCTTTCACGCAGTCAAATGGATTAAAACTTCATCCATGTGTTGAGTCAATCAATAGTTCATTCCACTTTTCATTTTCAAGTCCTACCTTCATTTTATGTGTACTGTGTAGCATATGTTTATGTATTTATCCATAGAAGCAAGTTGAACTGGTTTTGTGTTTTTGGTGATAGTTAATAAAGCTGTTGTAAACATGCATGTACAGTTTATGGTTTTTTATAAGCTATTATTTCTCTTGGATAAATTCCTAGAAGTACAACCTAGTAAATATAGTAAGCATATATTTAAATTCTAAGAAACAGCCAAATTGTTTTCTGAGTCACTATACCATTGTGTATTCTTACCAGCAATGTATGAGAATTACAGTGCCATGGAGTCACAGCTCACAGCAACCTCAAACTTTTGGGCTTAAGTAATTCTCTTCTCTTAGCTGCCCAAGTAACTGGGACTATTCAATGCCCATCACCATGCCTGGCTATTTTTTTTGTTGTAGTTGTCATTATTGTTTAGCAGGCCAGGTTCGAACCCTCCTGCCTCGGTGTATGTAGCCGGCACCCTGACTACTGAGCTATGGGCATGGAGCGGAATTATAGTTGTTTTGAATCATTGTCAACACTTGATAGTGTGTGTATACGTGTTCATGTGTTTAATAGTCATTCAAATACATGTGTAGTGGTTTCTCATTACCATTTTAATTTACCTTTCTCTAGTGACCAATGATGTTGAATTTCTTTTTTCTTGAGACAGAGTCTCACTATGTCACCCTTGGTAGAGTGCCGTGAAGTCACAGCTCACAGCAATCTGAAACCTCTGGGTTCAAGTGATTCTCTTGGCTCAGTCTCCAAGTAGCTGGGATTGTAGGCACCTGCTGCAGTGCCCAGCTATTTTTAGAAACAGGGTCTTGTTCTAGCTCGGGCTGGTCTTGAACTCCTGAGCTTATGCAGTCCACTAGCCTTGGCCTCCCAGAGAACGAGGATTCTGTTGAACGCATTTTTATGTGCTCAGTTGCCATGCATTTATCATCTTTATCTTTGATAATGTATCTTCTTTTGATCTTTTGTCCTTTTAAAAGAGTTTTGTTTTCTTATTGCCATATATTTTGAATATAAGCCATAGGTCAAAATTGAGATTTCCAAATATTTCTATGGCTTTTCTTTTTATTTTGTTAATATTACTAGAAAGCAAAGATTTTCACTTTTGATAAGGAAAATTTGTTCATTCTTTTATTAATCTTGCTTTTGTTGTTTTATCTAAAAATACCTTTGCTAAGACAAAATCATTAAGACTTTCTCTTCTGGCTGGAAGCGGTGGCTCATGCCTGTAATCCTAGCACTCCTAGGAGGCTGAGGTGGGTGGATAGCGTTAGCTCACAAGTTTAAGACCAGCCTGAGCAAAAGCAAGACCTCGTCTCTATTAAAAATAGAAAAACTGAGGAAAGAAGATGGCTAGCCCAAGAGTTGGAGGTTGCTATGAGCTAAGATGCCACTGCATCTTACCCAGGGGGACAGCTTGAGATTCTGTCTTAAAAAAAAAAAAAAAAAAAAAAGATTTTTTCTTCTAACCTATAACTGTGTATTTATATTTATGTCTATGATCCATTTTGAAGGGGTTTTATTTTGTTTTGTTTTTTATTTGTCTTTGTTCTGTTTGTTTTATATAAGTTTTAAAGTCCAGGTTGAAGTTCATTTATCGAATATGTATATATAATTGTTATAGTCATACTTGTTGAAAAGACTACCCTTTTTCCATCAAACTGTCTCCGTCCAAATCAGCTGACTATGTATGTGTTTATATCTGAACTCACTTTTTGGTTCCATTCAAGAATGAATATATTCATATGCAAATATTTGGTTTCTATACCTATTGAAATGATCATAAGATTTTTCCTCTAGTCAGGTAATATGATGAATTAAATTGAATAATTTCTAAATTCTGGACCAGTCTTTCTTTCCAGAGATAAACTCCAGTTGGTCATGACACATTGTCCCTTTATCTAGTGCTGGATTTCATTTGTAATATATTTGGAGGACTTTTGCATCTGTGTTTGTGAGTGATCCAATATTGGGGGTTTTCTTTTCTTTTATGATTTTTATTCTTATTTTTGTATTAATGTTATCCTTAAAAAATAATTAGAGAAGGATATTCCTTTCTGTCTTGTTTTCTGGAAAATATTTCATAAAGGTGGCATTATTTCTTCTGTAAGTGTTTGGTACATTTCATCCATGAAATAAATATTCCAGGCAGAGTTTTAAACTGAAGGGTTTTTTCAGTCTGAGTTTATTATCACTAATAGACATAGGACTATTCAGTTTATCTCTCTATGCTGAGCACATCATCATTCAAGAAATTGGTGCATTTCATCTAACTTGATTTTATGGGTTCAGATTATATAATCTACCTGTTCTTTTAATATCTCTTTCCTCTTATTTTCCTCTTATTTTCTTGGCCAGTGGGGTTGAGAGGTTTGTCAACTTTATTGACCTTTCCAAAAAAAAGCCTGTCTTTTATTTCTCTATTGCTCTCTGTGTTGAATTCCATTGATTACTCTTATTTTCATTATTTCCATCATCTGCTTACTTTAGGTTTAATTTTCTCTTCTTCAGTTTCTTAAGATAGAAGATTTGGTTACTAATTTTGGACATAGCTTATTTTCTAATACTAACATGTAATGCTATAAATTTTTCTTTCAGTGCTGCATTATTTTGAAATAGTTTTGTTACATCAGTTAAAATGTTTTTAATTTTACTTTGTGATTTTTCTCTTGTAAAAATTACATGAACTATTTAAAATAAGTTGATTCATTTTAAACATTTAGAGATTCTAGAGATATCTTCTTGTTGTAGCTTCTAATTTAATTCATGTCTTTGTGCTGCTATAACAAAATACTCAAGATTGGGTAATTTATAAGGGACAGAAATTTGTTTCTTACAGTTCTAGACTCTGGGAAGTTTGAGATCAAGGCACCAGGAAATTGGCATCTAGTAAGTAGCTTTTTGTTTCCAAGTTAGTGCCTTCTTGCTATGACTTTGCATGGAGAAAGCATTCAATGCTATGTCCTCCAATGGTAGAAGAGGTAGTAGGGCAAGATAGCAACCTGAAGCCTCTTTATAAGGACTCAGACTCATTCACAAGGATAGAGCCTTCATAACTTAATCATTTCCCCAAAATCTTTACCTCTTAATATCGCAGTAATAGGGATTAAATTTTAACATGAATTCTGGAGAGACAAACTTTCAAACCATAGCAATTTTGTTGTTCCCTAAGAACACACATTTTTAGTTGACATAAATAACAAGTATTATGTGAGTTATATTCTTTTAAATTTATTAAAGAATATTTATGTTCCAGAAAATATTCTATGTATGGAACCGTTTCACTTGAAAAGACTCTCCTTGGTGCATTCTTCAAAGCAATTTTGAAACTCTTACTCTGGAATGGCCATCAGAGCTGTCCTTGTATAAAGATCTAAAATCTAAGTTCAAGAACTCATCTAGAAAAAGTGCTACATACCTTGTCGCTGAATATCACTATTGCCAAAGGGGAGGACTTCAAACGTGACCTGAGGGCAGCAGAGAGGTATGAGAACTTTACCTAGAATGAGTATGTGAACTTTCATTTGATTTGGTCTTTTCCTATAATGAGCTAATGTATTCTATATTTGTTAGTTAGGTCAAGTTATGAATAGTGTAGTTCAGTTTTATATTCTTACTGATTTTTTCCTTCATTTTTCTGTCCAACAATAGGAATATTAGCACTTCTAACTATAATTTTGGAAATACTTGTTTTAGTTATTTTATTTTTGCATCATGTATTTGGATGCTGCGTTCTGAAGCACATACACTTTTAGGATGGTTAAGTCTTCTTAGAATTTGACATTTTTATTATTATGGAATGTCCCACTTTATTTCTGAAAATGTTTTGTGTTCTTAAGACTATTTAACTTAATAGAGCTACTACCGCTTTCTTTCCTTCTATTCATTTTGTTTGGGTTCTTAAATATTTTATTTTTAAAGGACAGATTTGGATGCTCTTAAACAAATGCATAAACATTTGAAAAAAAAATCTTCCCCTACTCTCTTTTCCTTTCTCACTCCCTGTCTTTCTAAGGTAAAATAAAGTCTATACTTTTATTTCCTAAAAAAAGAAAATAAATGAGGAGAATAGAAAAAGACCAAGAAAACACAAAATAATTCAAGAATTTTAATATCATACAAAAATTAAGGTCATTTTAGGATCAGCAACATGTAAGGCTAAAAATGATCCTGCCTCCACACTTCCTTTTGGCTGTTTTTGATAGAAGGAATTAGTCTATCACATCAGGTGAGTGTGGCTAAGATGTAATTGAAAGAGAGCAAGTTAGAGAGTCTACACACAAAGTTTGGAATGATTTTGCTTATGTGGGTGTGAGCTTGATGAAGATACTTAATGCTACAAGAAGCTCAGCTTCACCATCTGAGAAGATAATTCTTATCTAAGAAAGTGGCCAGGAAATTCAAAGACAGTAATGTGAAAGGACTTGTCAAACTGTCCATCATGGTGTGGAGGGGTTACTGTTACGAGCTGTCAAGGCTGAAGCAGGAGGGAAAACCACTTCCCTCACCCAGCAGCTCCTGGCTAAAGGAGGCAATCAGTACCTCAGCACCCTCTTCTCTCCCCACAAAGACCGATGCTATAGGAAATAATTTGATATGGCAGACAACCTGGGACCTCAACAGCTTTTGCAGCTAAAATGGTTGTGAGATGAAGGGTTGGACTCCCAGGTCTCTGGAGTCCAACACTGACATCTTAGGAGCCAGTGTGGTCACAACTAAACTTCCACTCTTTCTTCCAGACACACTAGGATGCCTTGCATTCGGTGATTAATGAACATTTGCCCCCAAAATGAACAAACCATTAATTTGAGTGAATGATGTCTTCTTAGACCCAATTAGAGGCCTTCTTTGGTATACCCACTGCTCCTAAGTCACACGCCCATTTCTAATGACCATTACCTGACTGTAATGAGAGCCAGACTTCGTTCCAACTGTTAGTAGAAATAGTCACTGCAGGGATAGTCAGGATCTGGTGACTTCATGAGGAATGTTGGTGGGCCCAAGGGAAAGGCCAGAGGCTGGCCGGGACCCAGTCAAGGATGCTGCAGTCTCAGCTTCTCCACATCCCTCATTACTAAATATCACTAGTTACCAGATGGCCAAGGGGAGTGCTTCCAAGGTGACCATAGTCATATTCGGCAATAAGGGTCACAGCACTTCTTTTAGGATGAGTACATGAACTTAATTCTCTGATCTTATACTGCTTCATGGCCCTTTTCTTTCATTTTTCATCAATCTATATTCGAATAAAGTAGCTTTCTTAAATACAGTATCAAGTTGAATATTTATTGTAATTCAGTTTGATAGTGTCTGTAGTTAAAGAAGATGTTTATTTTGTTAGCATTTCACAGACTTGATTGGTGAGAATAATCCTATGTATAATCTGTCCTCTTTCTAGCTGGTCTCTATCTATTCTTTTTTTTTTTTTTTTGCAGTTTTTGTCCAGGGCTGGGTTTGAACCCACCACTTCCGGTATATGGGGCTGGCGCCCTACTCTGTTGAGCCACAGGCTCCACCCTCTATCTATTCTTGTTTCTTCTTTTTTTCTACATTAGTTAAGTATTTTTAAGAGTCTATATTATTTCCAATATTGGCTTTAGCATTTTGCACCACTTTTTATTTTCTTTTTCATTTTTTTATTTTTACATATGCATGTGTTAATTAGGTTTCCACTTTTTGCCTTCACAGAATTTAAAAGGCTTAAAATTTAATAACAATAACAATGTTTAAGGTAAGGATTAGAAACAAAAACCACGTAATAAATGAACGAAGATAAATACATTCAGAAAAGAAAACAGACGATTACTGCATCAAAATATTAAGCAATTTAAGTAATAATAATGCCAAGAAAGTAATGTTCACACTGTCAAATAAGACATTATAGAGTGCTTTGACTCTGAAGCTCAATATGAAGTCATCAGTTAACTTCTTCTTTTTTTCCAAAGTCTTAAAAAATAGACAACTAATATTATATAAATAAAAGTAAAGGAGAGTTTCAAAAAACAGATCATGCCAAATCTTATAGACAACAGAAAAAGAAGAAATATTTCAAAATCATTCTACCTGATCTGGATACACCTGATATTGAAATTGGAGAAAATATATCATTATAAAGGGAAATTACAAACATATTTCACTTATAAGTGAGGATGCAATATCCTTAACAACATATTAACAAGTTGAATTAAAAATTAATGTTTAAGTAATGTACTTTGGTCAAAATTGAATCCGATTTATGTGAGAATTAGTCATTCTTTTCTTTCCTTTTTCTTTTTTTTTTTTTTGTTTTCTTTCCCTCACCCCCTCTCTCCTTCTCTCTCTATCTGCTCTCTCCTTCCCCACTTTTTAAACATTTTAAATTTATAATATGCAATTTAATTATCAGAGCCTACCCTGGAATTATGAGTCTGCTTCACACTTGGTATCAGAATCTCACAAGTGTATATTCCTGACTTTTACCTTCCATCTTTGTGGTATCATCCTACTTTCTACTTTTCTGTATCCTATAAACATAAGCCATTGTTACTTTGTCTGTTTGTTTTAAGTAGTGACGTATCTTTTAGAACAACACATAACGGGAACAAAATGAACGTTACTTTATTGTATTTATTCTCATTTATTCTATTTTCACTGTTCTTTTTGTGTGTAAAGTCAGATTTTTGCATAATATTATTATACGATTATACTGCCTAATTTTTTTTTAACTTTTCCAGTGGTTTTGATCTACTGTCAAAAATTCCTCTAAGCTTTCACTTTTCTGAGAACATTTATTTTTCCATTTTGAAAGATAATTTTGTTTGGTATAGAATTCTTACTGGACAGATTTTTTTCTCTAGGCTCCATGAAAATGTTGGTTCACTGTCATCTAGCTTATGTAATATTTAATAAGAAAGCTACTGTATTTCTTATCTTCATTTCTCTGTGTGTATTGTTTCTTTATCAATCCTTCAAGTGTTTCTCCTTGTATTTGTTTTTAGAAGTTAGAATATGACATTCTTCTAAGATATATATGTACATATGTATAGTATATATTTGTCATTTATCCTTTTCATGTTCTTTGAGCTTCTACAATCCACAGTTTCATGTCTATTTTAAATTTTGACAAATTCTTGGCCACCATGAGTTCAAACGCTTATTTTGTCCCCTTGATTCTCATTACTCTTTCTTGAATGGCCAGTTACATATGTTGAAACTTTATAGTTCTAGAATATTCTGTTCTGTGTATGTGAGATTTTATTTTCTTTCTCTTTTTTTACCTTGCATTTAATCTGGATAATTTTTGCTAAGCTCTCTTCCCCTCTATAAAGTCTACTGATATGCCTATCTAAGGCTTTTATTTCTTATATTTTAAAAATATTTGCTAATATATTTATAAAATTTCTATTTGTTTCATTTCTCTCTTATAGTTTCTGTCTCTTTGCTGAATAATACATCTGACTTTGAATGTTTAACTTTTCCAACTATTCCAAATTTGCTGTCAGAAATATTCAACATCTGTGCTATATTCTGTGTTATGTTACATTAATTGATGTACCCAGTAGCAAAGTATTGGGTTTTTTTCTTCCCAGTTGTTTTATTCCTCTTCAGTTTTTTTTTTTTTTTTGATGAAAATCGAATATCTTATTTATGCCACTCAAGATGGATGTATAGGTTTTTTTTAATTTGTTTGTTTGTGCCTTTGTTTTTTTTATGCAGAAGGCAGAGTCTCTCTCTGTCACCTAGGCTAAAGTGCAGTGGAGTCATCATAGTTCATTGTAACCTCAAACTCTTGGGCTCAAGGAATCCTTCTGAGGCATACACTATCACGCCCAGCTCATTTTTTATTTTTTGTAGAGACAAGGCCTTGCTCTTGCTCATCCTAGTCTTGAGCTTCTGAACTCAAGCAGTCTTCCCACCTCAGCTCCCAGAGTGCTAGAATTACAGGTGTGAGCAACCACAACTGGTTGGATGTACAGGTTTAATGCTTGGAAGTGAGACAATATTTCCTACTACTAAGTCTTCACTGTGGGCTGGTGTTGTGTGACCAGAGTTGCCAGTGGACAGCAGCTTTGCCTCGGGTGCAATCTCACTTTTGCAATGTGGAAGTATCAAGAGGCAGACTACAGCTCAGGATGGCGTGTAGCAAAACGTCTTTATTTCTGGCCACCTTTTATACACTGGTGGTCACGTACACACCTAATCAATGATCTAAAACATTTACCATTACCTAACTTCTTCTATCTAATGCTAAACCTAGCTGGTGACATCAAGTCTGCACAACAACAAATGTTTTTCTGCTTTACATTCTCTCTAAACATGCGTTAACCATTTGTGTAAGAAATCTAAATAAAAATCTAAAGCTGCAGGGGACCTATTCTTTTTAACTCTCCATGTGCCCATCAATTTAACCTCCAATGGATTTTATGACTCTGTTTATCTGGAGTGCTGAGACCTTTAGGCTGTTAAGGCAATATGTATTCAACACTTTCCAACCTCTGGACCGTATCTCCAAGCGGAAGGCTCTTAACCTCTGATCTCCTTGGGCTTAATGGCTGCATGACTTCAGAGTTTCTGTTTCTGGAATTTTACCTCCATGAGACAACCTGTGTGTATGCCTCAGGGCAGCCCAGTTCTCTTGCTTTTTCTGCATTAGCAGAAGTCATAATAACCCATTTTCCTGGCCTCAATGGTGCACATGTGTGGGTTTTTACCTCACAGCTGGGTCAAAAGTCTAGTCAGAAGTTGGGCTGGGTTTGAAGATTTATTTTCCTTTGACTCACCTCCACTTCACACCACAGGCTTCAAATTCTGCTCACAATACTGTGTATTATTGTGGGGGATGATTTGTCAGAGGGGTTTCTTAATGTCTACTTTACCTTCAACTTAATGTCTTCATTTTGGCTCTGCACCTCTAAGAGGTTCTGTTTTTATACTCCTGCAGTTTTCCCAATCATATTCCCTGTTCTTTTAATCATGAGAGCATACGATGCATGTTTGCTTGTGATAGGGGACTGGAAAGTATGTTCTTTACACGACTAAGCCTTCATCTTAGGCCTGTGCTATGATCCAATGTTTCTCGGTGTGTTTTGTTGTTTCTATTAATCTTCTGTTTGGAGTTCTGTCCCAGAGCATACTCTCTTCTCTCCTTTAAAGGGTAAAGGACTTTTCGTCTCTCCTTCCTCTACCTACAGTAGGATTTTAATACTCTCATGATGATAATATTTATTTTTCTTTCCCCCTGTATTTAAACTCTTGTTCTGGGTGACAGTGCCCATAGTGCCTGCTTTATACTTTTGGAAGACTTTCCAAAGAGCATCCTTCCTCAGCTGCCTTCTACACTCCTCTGTGAAAGGTAGTGAGTGACATATGTACATATGTATAGTATATACTTGTCATTTATCCTGGTAGTGATAGGATCTTTGGGAAGAAGAATAATAAAACCTGGAAGAGGTGCAAATTCCTTCATCTGTGGCATTATAGGCTTAACACTCCCTTGTCGGTATATATTTTATTTCTTCTTAGTCTGTATTTTTCTTGAGTTAGCAAATGTTTGTGTCTCATTTCTCCTGAAGATTCCACTTTTCCCATAGATTTTGGGCTAGTTGGTCACCCTAGGTATTAGCTCTCAAGTGGTTCAAGAAAAATCATGAACTTATATTTTTGATAGCTTTTTCTGTTGTTCTAAAGGAGGGCTTCTTCAACTCTCAGTAGGTCCAAGAGTAAATTTAAAGCCTGCAACTTCATTAGAAATAATAATTTAAATTAGCTGAGTAGCCTGTTTAGGAATTCATAATGATGGAACTTCAGAAAAACAAGTTCATGCCCACCATATCTCTACTACCAAAAGTAGTTAACACATTTTTGGTTATAAAAGCAGAGGAAAAGGGAAAGCAGGACTAACTAATTCTAAGTAATCCTAAAACTCAACACATCACACCTTTTAAAAGTCTACACATGTAGTATAAAATGTACCACTTTGAATTTAATGGGATAAAATAATCCCTTGATTACACCAGAAGCTCAGCTTGGGCTCTAAGGAATTACACAAAATTACATTAAAAAACATGAATTATAGAAATGCTGTTTTGCAAGAATTTTCTGAAGGAGCTTGCAAAAATCTGGGAGAATTCATCAACACTTAGACGTTAAAAGTGCCTGACCAAGAGCAGAAAATCCTTTTTCTTAGGCAATGCTGAATTAATTGCTTTATAAGGAGAGACTTGTTGTCTACTGAAGATACTGTATAGATATAACACTATTTAAAGCTGCCACCCAAAAGGCTGATTCCTTAGAGAGCTAAAATATTTTTTCAAAATATTTATTAATATTTATTCATTATATACAATTGATTATTATCGTTTTTCTCAATTTTCTATCTTTTTCTTTTTACAAACAAATGTGTGTGGTGCTTATGTAGGGATACATATTTTTCTCAATTTTTTTTTTTTTTTTTTTTTGCAGTTTTTAGCCAGGGCTGGGTTTGAACCCACCACCTCCAGCATATGGGGCCAGTTCCCTACTCCATTGAGGCACAGGTGCTGCCCTTTTTCTCAAAATTTTAATACATAATAAACGTCAATAAAATAGATTATTCTTTGCCTTATTAGCCAATGGTCTTTTGTGTATGATACTCAAATAAAATTAAAATTACAAAAAATCAAAGGAACTCAGTCATTTTGACGTGGAATTGTTTTATCTTATGTTTCCTATTCCCTATTTACTTGGTATTCTGAAACACATGACTCAAAATTTCAGCCATGTGAAAGGGGGCAATGGATTGCTACCAGATGTGCCATGAGGACATGAACACTAAAGTCTTTACTGTTTCTAGGAGAATTCATAAAAATGACCAACTGAAATAGGTAGAAGAGTATCAGGAAAGTAGGGCTGCCAATCTTCTTTGACATTAGTATAGACATCATCAACATCCCCTGAGTCTTGGGGGATTGAATGCATGATACTGGAAGCAACTTCAGTGAACTGAAGTATGAGTTCAAACAGATAAACAAACTGGCAGGAAAAACATACAGAAAGATTTGTTATGAAGAACTGGCTTGTGTGATTGTATGAGCTGGCTAGGCAAATCTGAATTCAGTATGGCAAGGCATCAGACATGGTAGGCTGGAAGTCTGAACAAAGTGATGCTGTTGTTGAGATGGAACTTCTTTTTCAGGGAAACTCTGGCTCTGTGCTTAAGGACTTTCAATAGATTGAATCATGACCACTCTGATTGGGATAATCTCCCTTACTTAAAGTCAGCTGATAATAGGCTTTAATCACATCTAAAAAATACTTTTACAACAACAGCTATGTAACATTTGATAACTGGGGTTTGAAGTCTAGCTAAAAATAAAAGAAAATGAACAATCAGAGGCTTATTATTATTTCAGGAGTGTTGAAGCAAATGAAAGTGAGGGTTCAGAAACTGTTTGCTATTGCTAGGCATAAATATGATTACATGGATAAGCATCCATAGTAGTCCTGGACTTCCCTACCTTTGGAGTCCGAATCACCTGGAAAATAAATCTTTATCATGTTTAAGTTACTCTTATTTGAGTAACTCCAATTACTCTAGTTTCAAGGTTTAAGCACATATACAAGTTTAAGAATGTACACTTGGCTAACTGTAATTTGCAAATAACATGTCAAGGAACTTAAAATTATTGTGTACTTTAAAATCCCCTGGACCCTTACTACCATTCTCTAAATAAAACAGATGGAAAAGAAAAGCACGGAATTGTTATTTAAAAAAAAAAAAAAAAAGGACTTGTGGGCTTGGCACCTGTAGCTCAGCAGCTAGGGCCCCAGCCACATACATTGGAGCTGGCAGGTTCTAATTCAGCATGGGTCTGCCAAACAATGACGACTACAACCAAAAAATAGCTGGGCATTGTGGCTGGCACCTGTAGTCCCAGCTACTTATGAGGCTAAGGGAAGAGAAGTGCTTAAGCCCAAGAGCATGAGATTGCTGTGAGCTGTCAAGCCACGGTGCTCCACCCAAGGCAACAGCTCTTAAGACTTTTCCTCAAAAAAATCCCAAATAAAAAACAAACGAACAAACAAAAAACTTGTGGCTCAGCGCCCGTAGCTCAGTGAGTAGAGTGCTGGCCATGTACACTGAGGCAGTCAGGTTCCAGCCCAGCCTGGGCCTGCTAAACAATGACAACTACAACCAAAAGTATCTGGGCCTTGTGGCAGGCACCTGTATTCCCACATACTTGAGAGGCTGAGGCAAGAGAATCGCTTAAGCCCAAGAGTTTGAGGTTGCTGTGAGCTGTGATGTCAACAGTGACATAGTGACACTCTGTCTCAAAAAAGAAAAAAAAAGAAAGAAAAGAAAAGGTAAAAAAAAACTTGTATTTGAATTTAATTTTGTAAAACCTTACTGAAATCTATAATTGAAACAAGACTTGATAGATTATATATTACTTTAAGATACAACTAATTATTTTCATGAAATTAGCAATTTCTGATGAATCACAGTGATTATTTAGATTGAAATATTTATTTTACAGGTGAGGAAAGTGTGCCCAGATATTTTTTGATGGCCCCTTTGCCACAGGTTGTCAATATCAGAATTAAGTTCAGTGTGCAGTGTTTCAAGTTATTAAAGGATAATTTTTTCTGTTGTACCAGAAGCAATCATCTTAGATTAAAATACACAAAAATTTAAAGGATGATTTATTTGTACTTTATAGAAGAAAGTACTTTCATAGAAATCTAAACATTAGTTAGTTATAACAACTTTATATGATTTAACAGTAAGTCTGTCATACAGGGATAAATTTGAAAGGCAACAATTAGTAGCTTATATGTGCAAAAAGCAAGAATTAGAGCAAAAAATATCTTAATTTGTATAAATGATAACTTGACATGGCCTCAACAGTTAGGTGTAGTGTTGTAGCTTCAAGGCAGCTTTTTAGAGTAATTGCACATAATTATACTTCGACAGTCTCTGTTTTGAGGTCTATTCAGGGCCATCCATGGGCACTCCCCCCCAAATCACAGCAAGTTTAAAAAGAGGATTTATATTGAACTTCTTCACCTTTGCCTTGCCTACTAATAGAGTTGAACTACTCATCTTTCTATACTTTGGGAAATGGTAAAGGCTTGAGGAATATGTTTCAAGAGTGATAGGCTATAGTTAATAACACTCTATTGTATTTTGAAAATTGTTGGATAGTGATTTTACATGTTCTACCACAAAAATTAAGTATGGGAGGTAATACATATGTTATTTAACTCAGTTGAACCTTTCCCCAGTGTATCTATATTTCAAAGCATCATATTGTAATATGTAATTTTTGTTTATCAATTTAAAATAAACAGGACTAGACTGTAAATGAAATTTATATGCACTTGTGCATAAGATGCTTTAGATAAAGCCTTAGGTTTATTATAGACACGATTTATGCTTTGATAACATTGTGTTGATGAGTCTTCAGCAGGGGAGAATTTATTGCCATGAATGTAATTCCTTAATAAATTCTACATTTAACCATCCGATATGTGCTCCTCATTCTAGCTTATACAACCACAGGTTGGGTGCTCTAAGTTTAATATAGTGATAGCTTCTGTTGTCAAATCATAAATAAGACTTGCTTCATGGGTGGTGCCTGTGACTCAAAGGAGTAGGGTGCCGGCCCCATATGCTGGAGGTGGCGGGCAAACCCAGCCCCGGCCAAAAAAACATAAAAAAAAAAAAAAGAAAAAAATGAATTGTTTCACTACACACAATATTTGAAGTTCAAGTTGATATATTATGCAATGTACCTTATCCTAATATTTTCCAGAATTTTTCCCCAAATGACCATTATCTATTTCTAGTTCAGGTGCTTAAAGAAATACACTTTATTTCAATGAAATGATGAGCTAGCATAGATGGTATCATCATTCCATTACACAGTTTTAGGAAATTGTGAAGAGGAAGTTTAAAATTCCTTTAATGGTTTCCTGAGATACATGATTTTTAAGTTAAAAAGACATTTTTTTCAAATGTTTCCCTAACTAATATTTCCTGTATGTGATATTAATTATTAATTATATAACATGGAAAAAGAGCGCTAATTGTTCCATAAAATATGTGTCCCTACCTAAGTGTTGATAGTTTGGCTTACAGTTTAAGCTTGCTAAATATGGAGAGAAAAATTACAGACTAACTTGTTCACAAAAATTAAATTATCTTTTAATACCAATGTATTATTTTTTCCATATTAAGGTGTTCTTGACAAACCAAGAGTAGCATTGTATATTACCTATGGATATATTTAAGTTGATAGTCTATAATATTGGCAGCGATTAGCTTTAACATCCATTATCAAAGAAAGCCGTGACCAGGAAAGTTGTTAGGAAGATGGAAAATTTAAGTATATAAAGGAAAAAAGCCCAGAACTCACAATCGTTGTCACCTGTGTTTACATGTCAGTGTCTTAGACAGTTTGGGCTGAATAGACTACCATAGAACAGGTGGCAAAAGCAACGTAAATTTATTTCTGACAGTTCTGAAAGCAGGAAAGTCTAAGATGAAAGTGCTGGCAGATCAGGTGTCAATGGGGGCATGCTTCCCAAGCAAGGGAGTTTGTAGGTGGCTGTCTTTTGGCTGCTTCTTCACCTGGCAGAGAGCAAAGAGCAAGCTCTCTTATTTCTTCTTGCAAGGGCACTTATTCCATTGATGAAGGCAGCACCCTCACCACGTTACCGCTTAGAGCCCTGCCTCCTAATACCATCTTACTGCAGGGTAGGTTTTCAACTGTGAACTATGGAGGAATGCAGACATTCACTCCTTAACATTCAGAATTTGATTTAATTGAGGAGCATACAAAGAATAGAATAATATAGAGTTGAAGCATATTTTACTGGGTAAAAATAAAGTCTCATGTGTTTTAACTTCTTTGAATACATTAGTCAAAGAAGTTTTTTGTTCGTTTGCAAGATACAATGAAACTTAATTTTAAGAATGAATAAGAATGATCTACTGCATTTTCTGTGCTCCCAGTAGGTGCTCAGTGCCTCAGTCTATACCCAGGCAAGGGAGGTCTGTACTAAGAAATGTCTAGATTTTATAACCAGATTAATAAGTTCACATGCAAACAGCAGAATAGTCTATGTGACAGTTACCTTGATGACATAAAGTTAGTTGGCTCAGAAATTATTTTCATTTTTTTTTAGGCTACAGAGTAATGTGTAAACCATTATATAAGTAACCAGAAATTTGTTTTTATGTTAAAAGCAAAAGATTCTGCAATCTTTTAGAAGTTGCAAGTTTTACAACCTCAGATATCTAGTACTCCTACCATCTTGGCAAAAGTGCAATTATGATTGGTAATGCCACCAATAATACAATTAGAAGGAAAATGACTGAATTTACTTAAATTACTGATATTTAAGATAAATAGTTATTTGTTAATTAATAAAAGCTAGCTAGTTATTTGCAAACTAAATCCAATGTAATGGAATGGAGTTTTTTTGTGCTCATCTGTAGGGTTTAGCATGAGATTTCTTCAGTGGTTTGCCATTTATTTTCAAAGGTAAGGAAAACAGCATTATAAAAAATTTACATATGAATCCATAACAATATATATTCTGAATAAGACCAAGCTATCTTGAACTATCACCTGGTTGGAGACTTAAGTTTCTTCCTTTTTTAAACAATGAATTTTAGCTTCATTATTGATAGAAAAAAATGAGAAAAAACTATAAAAGATTTGAAATCTGCTTCCTGTGGCCATTTCGAGCTAAGCCATGTTAGACTGTTGAGGCACATGATGTTGATGCATCCAGATCCTATGGGCCTAATTCAGAGGCCAGCAGCTTTTCCTGCAAAAACCAAATCCTGATTGTCTTAGGCTTAGAAGACCGCAGAACCTCTGGAAGAACAGGTTCTTGGAAGAAGAACTACCTTCTTTTGCTATTTTTGCCAAAAGGAACTAGTTTGACAAGGCTTCATGAATCTCATGGGTTAAGAAGAGGACCATTAGCTGAACAACAAAGTTGTCCACATCAAGCTCTTCTGTTGCATACCTGTACCAATGTGAGAAGGTTATCTCAAGGGGGGAAATGATACTAAAACAAACAAACAATTATTAAGTTGCAATTATTTAAGTTGCAAGCTGAAGTTGCCACTCTTTTAGAATATCATTTTAATTGCAAGAATGATCAACCCATAAATCATGGCTATTCAATATTGTGCATTTGGCAAATAGTATTTCAGAAATAGTGTGCACTTTGTTTAAAAGTAGACAATAATAACAGCTGAGGTTTTAAGTGACACAAGAATTATGAAAAACCTATCTGCCATTGTAAATTTGATAGGTTCCCAAAACTTAATGACTTTTCTGTTGAGACCTGTGCTTATATTAACAAATATAGTTTTTTTATATTGTATGAAATGTGTCAACATTAGGAAAACCTGGATAACTCATTGAACAAATACTTTCTGAATGCCCAATGCATGATGTTACAAAATTATGCACTGGTAAAAAGTTCATTTGAAGTTTAAGATAACCCAATGAATTTTAATACAAGACCCCTCAAAACCAGAAAAAGTTTATTTATGTGGCTCTGAATTCTGCATTGCAATTGCCTTTTAAGGAACTACCACTTGTCAAGATTTAGTGTAGTATAAAAGGCGCACATTC
This sequence comes from Perodicticus potto, assembly GCA_963574655.1. NCBI lineage: Eukaryota > Metazoa > Chordata > Mammalia > Primates > Lorisidae > Perodicticus > Perodicticus potto. The sequence goes on along the minus strand of CAUYRH010038197.1, from coordinate 10,014 downwards.
ATAATTATCTGAGATGGCTATTAAAGTACTTCTCTTTTGTAATTACATGTCTGTGTGTATTTCATATGCATCTAAAAAAAATAACACATTGCAATTGATTGAACAAAGATGTAGGTCTGAAAATCTTCCTATCCTCTATTGAGCTGGAGACTAATCAGATTTTCAAAAATGTAAAAACTTATATATCCCTCTCACAAATTTATTGAATTTGGGAAGTGTAGCTATTTTTAAAAAAATATATATTTTATGTTAACATGTAATGGATTTATTTTAATTACTAAATGAGTTAATAAATTATTGCTTTTTTACTTTTAATTTTTAAATGGGCAAATATTGTTACCTAAAACTACTGCAAATACAGCTTTTTATGGTCCTTAATATGTTTTCAGCATTAAATATTTTGAGATAAAAAGGTACAGGACCTCCACCTTCTGTGACACTTCAGCATCTCACTTCAGCATCAAAACAGCTTGAATCAAAAAGGCAGATCTGTAAAAAGGCAATAAACAAACTTTTGAGAAACTGATTTTTTATACATATATTTTATTCTATGCAAACATATGTGTTATTAATTTTAAAATAAATGCAGTGTTTTCTAAAATTGGACTTGGTTTACTTTTTTAAAGAAATTAATAAATCCTCATCCAATGTATTATCACATGGAAAGAGTCCAGATCCAATGTGATCCTCCTTTAGGAGTGGCATATTGTCCTGACCTGTAATATTTTTACATTTCAGGTTAATTACTGTTCTTTGCATTTAGTTAACATTTTTCCAAAGTATCATCTTCAGTTATCACTTATTAAATGATGTGGAGGTCCACAAATCTGGATCACAGGCTCTGTCAGTCTCTGGCTGTGATCACCCAGTTGCTGGCACCTCTCTTTTGCTTCAGGTAAAAGCTCTGCTTTGAACCTGTTCTGAACACTCACAGGTATTTTTTTCTCTCAGCCTTTTTCTGCTAACTGCAGCAAATAAAGGGGATTATGATGGGAGATCATGTGGTGCATCAGAGTGTTTATTTCCTTTTGTTGGGGAGATTTCTGTACCCATGACGGTGAGATGAAGACAAATTCCTCACCACATGAATGAATGCACGGGTGAGACCCGGCTGCCTTGGTGCTTCCTGGGCACTCATTAGTCACATCTAATCCAAAATAACTGGCAGTGTCCTTGTTGAATTTCTTCATGCTGATTACCATATATGTGTAAGGGAACGAGCTCAATGCAACAGTTTTAAAGTATTTTATATTTAAAAAAAAATAAATAAATAAAGTATTTTATATTTAATAGTAAAAACTATGGTAAGCTGCAATTAAAATTTTGTAGAAATAGCATCTCATAAGCTATCTCCCTATTCCCTTAAAGACAGAGATTGAGAAAGACTTTTTGCTACCACCTTTCCCATGAAGAGGTCTGTCTTGGTGAAGCTGTAGGCATATTGGCAACAAAAAAGGGTTAGTTTCTTCATTGCTAGGTCTTTATTATGCCTCAAATGGCAAGAAAGGAAACATACAAGACATTTGGCTATATTTAAAGATAATTTATCATCCATTCTCTTTTGTGACAAAAGACTTTTGTGTTTTGTCGTGTACAGTTTTTCCCTTGGTTTCTTACAACAAAACAATACAAAAAATTAATTTTGGTAATACTTAAGAATTGTAAACTTGCCAGTCAAAAATAATACTGGCAAGCAGATTTTAGTAAAACAATGCTGACATCCAGTGACTACTTAAGCTAATGCACAATTTATAAATAGTGAAGGACATGAGATAAAATGTTCATTTATTTAAAGGTCTAGTCAAAGTGAAATACTACTGTTATCTGCCTGACTGATCATGTATCTAGGTGAGAATCTAAGAAACATCTCGCATAGTCATTATTTCTGAACTCTGGATTATCGGTGACTGTTATTCAATACATACTTATGAAATAATGTTAATTTGTCTATCAAATATGATATATTTAAACTTCTTTTCGAGTGGAAGTAGAGCTAAAAAGTTATAAATAGTAATTCATCCTATAAAAATGGATACTATATCCCTCTGAGAGAGAGAGAAAGAAAAATCCAATACTTTAAATCAAGGCTGTTATATACAAACCTGCGTTATCAGTAAAATCACATTTCACTCTTTAAAATAGCTACTTTGGCTTGGCGTCCGTAGCTCAGTAGTTAGGGCACCGGCCACATACATTGAGGCAGGTAAGTTTGAACCAGGACTGGGCCTGTTAAACAACAATGACAATTGCAACAAAAAAAAATTAGTCAGGCATTGTGGCAGGCGCCTGTAGTCCCAGGTACATGGGAGGCTGATAGAAGAGAATTGCTTAAACCCAAGAATTTGAGATTGTTGTCAGCTGTTATGCCATAGTACTCTGCAGAGGGTGACATAGTGAGACTTTGTCTCAAAATAAAATAAAATAAGATAAAAAATAAAATAGTTAATTTATGTATCAAATATAGATTTTACTCCTATTAAATTAAACGTAAAAGCTATATTAGTTAAAATGATAACAAATTCATTAAATTAGCAATAAATTCTAAAAACATTTAATTGTGGTGTGTACACTTCTCATAACTTACCTAGGTCTAACATAATTCTTCTAAATATTTCTGCATGTAGCTTTCCAATTTTCCTAGCACCACCTATTGAATAGGACAGATTTTCTCCAGTTTGTTTTTGTCTGCTTTCTTTTAAAGATTTTTAAACAGAAAACCCATCATACTTAGTTTTAACTTCAAATTTTAGCTGGTTTTTAATCATTCAGTTCTTGGTGTGGGTTCCAAAACACAATTTCTCTGGGTTTCCTCATTGGTTGGTCAAAGACATAAAATGCTTATCCATCATAGCACTTGCATTCCCAGTTGATTAATGCTTTTTGTTCACCTATGATTTCTCATTCAATTTATAGGGCACTTGGCAGTCATGTTAGAAGTTAGTTGTGTGCTCCCTTACAGTTTCCTATGCAATTTTGTACAATTATTCCTTATATTTTTCTGGCTCGGCGCCTGTGGCTCAACAGGCTAAAGCACCAGCCACGTATACCTGAGCTGGCGGGTTCGAATCCAGCCCGGGCCTGCCAAACAACAATGATGGCTGCAACCAAAAAATGGCCGGGCATTGTGGCGGGCGCCTGTAGTACCAGCTACTTGGGAGGTGAAGGCAGGAGACTTGCTTGAGCCCATGAGTTGGAGGCTGCTGTGAGCTGTGATGCGACAGCACTCTATCCAGGGTGACAGCTTGAGGCTGTCTCAAAAAAACTAAACTAAACTTCTGCAGCACACTTAAATTATGTTGATAGAAAAGTAAAATATATATATATTTACTGTACTTTGAACTGGTTTCAAAAATAATTTAATTAATGATCTTTAAAAATTTTTGTCCCATTTTACCCAGCCCGGAACACATGCAGAGACGCAGAGCGCGTAGAAGCACTGTTTTTCCATCCTCACACCATCCCTATGAGGTTGACATTATTATCCCCATTTTACAGATGAACAACCCAGGTTAAATAACTTGCCTGAGGGTGACAGAGCTAGTGAAGTGACTGCGGCAAACCAAACCCTTAGGGGCTTGTCCCCACCCTCTTCTGACTGTATCCAGTTTCCTAAGAACTGCTGGCTCCGCTAAGGGCTCAGCTGATGTTTGCATTTTAATGAGTGCCTTCTGTTACCTTAAAGTAAGGCAATCACTTCTCCTAATTGATCCAGATGTCTGATGCCCCAGTGGCACAATCTAAGTGCTTGAGACCAACTCGCTCCCAATAAATCATTGTGCCTTTCTCAGCAAACTCAAAGGCTTTTAGTTCATAACTTCTACACACAAAGCAGATCACCTGGATAAGACTCGAAGTCTTGAGCTAGTTTCCCATATCTCCTCTCAAATCATAGGGGAGGAGGGCTTATTAGAGATGCACAATAAATTAACGCCCTGACTCACCTCTGGGCGTGGCACCTGGGAATCCACGTGGCAATAGCCCCACCCTAATATCTGCTCTAGGCTGTTGCAGCTCCTGCACCTGCGGGAGGGGGTGTCCTGAAGCGATTGTTGCTGCCCCTCTCTTGTGCTGATCATCTTAAAGGTAAAGGATCCTTATGTGCACACAAGGTTGGAAGCCCGAGATCTGTCTTAACTGCCTGCAAAGCTTTGGGTCTCTGTACACAGCTGTCCAGGAGGTCAAATAAACCACAGTGTCCTAGGTAAACACAATAGGGGACTGCAAAGCAGCCAGTCAGGAATTAAGGGGCAGGACAGGACGGAGGTAACCTGTAGCTGGTAGGGGAGCCTTTCTCCTCCCACTAAAATGGATTCTACAGCTTGGGTCGGGGCACATTTCCTTTACTCAAGTGCCCACAGGCAAAAATCTGTCTCCGTAATGTACAGGGCTGCTCTCCCATGGTAAAGGCTCAGCAGGACGCACTAATCACGGGTGACCCACAAAGCCTCAGAGGATTGCTTAGGTTTTAGCAGCCTGGTTGCTGGAAGATTTGCTTTGAAAATGAGAATAATGTAAATCGCCTGCCTCAGCAGAAAACGCTTTCATGTAGAAACTAACGAGGAAAACATTGCCGCCAACCAACCCACCAAATACCCAGCCATATGCCCCTGGTGACTGTTTTTAAGAAATGAGGCACTTTGATCCTCAGCCAACTTCTGCTGCTCTAAACTTGAATGGAGCTTTCCTGGCCAAGCTTCTCATTCAGGATTGTAATTTAGTACAGCGGGAATGAAACAAATCGTTTCTCAAAACGCATGGGGAGATGGCCGAAGCCCCCAGATTAAGGGCAGAGGAGCAGCCTTCCTCCCTGCTCACTGTCCCTGCCACCTGGGTGCAGTTCCGGGCCTGACATCTGTCAGTGCCAACTTGTCTCCTCTCCACGTCCCATGACTTCTTCCTGGGAGTCGCCCAAGGATCAGTTAGTGCAGTGGGTCTCACCCTTCCTAATGCCTCCATGTATTTTCACTGTTACAAAGGGGTTGCGACCCACAGGTTGAGAACAGCTGGGTTAGTGAGTCTTTTTCATCTTAAACCTCAAAAGGCTAATCAAACATTCCAAGACTAAAAAATGTGTAATTACAAGTTGGCTCTAAGGTAAGACTAAAATACGGGAAATGTCTCCCTAGAATAAATACTGGGAGAGATTTCCTTGGCGCGAAGTAGGGGAGGGCAGTCTTTCATGTTTGTAGGGAAATGACTTTTTCTTTTGTCATTCAGAATCTGAAAATGTTTTACTAAGCTCACAGTGACTGACCTCTGTTACCAAGTGACTAGTCTGCACTATGAGTCCCAACCCTAATTCAAACAAGCAAACTTATTTAAATTACATTTGGCCATCACTACAGTGTTTTCTCCAATCACGTCCCAAGCCTACTTTTTTCCTTTATCTCATAGCAACATGCATTGCATGAAACACAACTAATGGCTTCTCTTTTTGGCCCTATGAGCCCCATCCTGTGGGGGAAAGAAGATGTGTATTTGGGTGGAATGTTTGGTTCAACGTCCACTTGATCAGCCTCTGGGGACAGAAGGGATACGTCTTCCAACCACTTCCTCAATGTTCTAGGAGGGCAGTTTCCGTGGCAACGCTACCTTACTGTTAAAACCTGGCTCTAATTTACCAGCCTGCAGGCCTGGCGAGCTTTCCTGCCACCAGGTGGAGACTGACACAAATCTATAACTTGGGATATTCTTTGCATATTCAAGAATCAGATCATTTGAATAGGAGAGACCCTCAAAGGCAGGCTACTCCAACGATTCTCAAACCAAACTGCTCAGAGACACCAAAGGAACACTGAAAATATACAAGCGGCTGCCTGTAGATGATGGTAAGGAGTTATTGTTCATTTTGCTGAATTCGTATGATCATGACATTTGTTATAATCATTTGTTATTCAGGCACAGATGAAAAGAAAGTGGGCCCCCACAAGAAATACTGGCACACAGGAATGAGGTAATTAGGGAGCATTTGCTGTTTCTAGGGATGTTTCTTTTTACTTTTTTTGTTTTTGAAACAGAGTCTCACTTTGTCGCCCTTGGTAGAGTGCTATGGTGTCAGAGCTCACAGCAACCTCAAATTCCTGGGCTCAAGTGATCCTCTTGCCTCAGCCTTACAAGTAGCTGGGACTATAGGTGCCCTCCACAGCGCCCGGCTATTTTTAGAAACGGGACTCGCTCTTGCTCAGGCTGGTCTCAAACTCCTGAGCTCAAGCAATCATCCTGTCTTGGCCTCCCAGAGTGCTAGGATTACAGGTGTGAGCCACTGCGCCCGGCCCATCTAAGGATTTTTCTAATGTTTAGGACAATCAATAAGAGGTAGAAGAAGCAAAGCCAGAGAAACCATGCTCCCTAGGTCTGAAGTGGTAGGGGAAGAGCAAGGCTAATACCCTATAGGCATGGCTCAGCACCTGTAGCACAGTGGTTACAGAGCCAGCAATATACACTGAGGCTGGAGAGTTTGAACCTGGCCCAGGCCAGCTAAACAACAATGACAACTGCAACAAAAAATAGCCAGGCATTGAGACGGGCACCTGTAGCTACTTAGGAGACTGAGGCAAGAGAATTGCTTAAGCCCAAGGGTTTGAGGTTGCTGTGATGTCACAGCTCTATGGAGGGCCACGAAGTGAGACTCTATCTCAACAAAAAAAATTAAAAAAAAAAAACATTGCTAGGTCTTAACTTCTCATCTAATCCAAGCTTTTTGTTTTACAGAGGAAACCGACTCCCTGGAGAAGTTAAGCAACTCTTACAAAGTCAGAGAGCCAGAGGTAAAGCTTGGACAGAATGTCAAACAGCAGCCTCAGTTCTTAGTAACAAGCTGAGCAGCAGTAGAAAGAACACCAGGACGGCTGCAACTGTCTTCTCAGTGTCACTGTGCTCCAGCACACGATCTTTTTTTTCTGAGACAGAGTCTCACTGTCACTCTGGGTAGAGTGGTGTCATGGCTGACAGCAACCTCAAATTCTTGGCCTCAAGTGGTCCTCTTGCCTCAGCCTCCCAAGTAGCTGGGATTACAGCAGCCCATCTCAACACCTGACTATTTTTTAGAGCTGTAGTCTCTCTCTTGCTCAGGCTGGTCTTTCTTTTTTTTTGGTTGGTTTGTTTGTTTGTTTTTGAGACAGAGCCTCAAGCTGTCACCATGGATAGAGTGCCGTGGCATCACAGCTCACAGCAACCTCCAATTCCTGGGCTCAAGCGAGTCTCTTGCTTCTGCCTCCCAAGTAGCTGGGACTGCAGGCACCCGCCACAATGCCCGGCCATTTTTGGTTGCAGCCGTCATTGTTGTTTGGCGGGTCCAGGCTGTATTCAAACCCGCTAGCTCAGGTGTACGTGGCTGGCGCCTTAGCCCGCTGAGCCACAGGCGCCGAGCCACTCAGGCTGGTCTTGAACTCCTAAGTTCAGGCAGCCCACCAGCCTCCGCTTCCTAGAGTTCTGGGATTAAAGGCGTGAGCCATCATGCCTGTGCCCGGCTCCAGGCAAGGGTCTATAAATGCACAGCCTCATTGGATAGTTCTGCAGATACGGTGAGTTAACACATATAAATGATTTAAACACCCTGCACATGAAAACGCTCAACAAATGGTAGCCATTATTAGCATCAGTTCCTGTAAGTCTCAATCTTCTGAGGTGACTATAGTTATTATTACTATTTTTCTTGTGTTTTGAACAGGTGAAAAACCTGAAGCTTAGATAAACTAAGCCCCTTCCTGGGTGGCACTCCAGGTGCTAGAGTCTGGACAGAGGCTTGTAAGATTCTGAAGCCCAAGATCGTAATCCTGTTTCCAGCAGAGGACGCGCTCTTCCAAAGCCCAGGCTGTAGCACGATTTTCAGTTTGCTTCTCCAAATCATTCTCTGGGCTTGTGGATCTAGTATTGTATCATACATTGCTTTTCATATAAAATTGGAGCAGCACTGGGACTTTTCCAAAGTTCCCTGAGGATAGGGACTGAGTCTTTGGGGAGCTAGCTGGCCTCAGCCTCCTCCTGTGACTGCCACCCAGAAAGCACCTCATACGTGGTTTTTTTGTGGTTAAACAGAGAAAAATAAGTTGACCTTTAAAAATAGATAACAGGCTCGGCACCTGTGGCTCAACGGGTTAAGGCGCCAGTCACATATACCTGAGCTGGCAGGTTCGATTCCAGCCTGGGCCCGCCAAATAACAATGACAGCTGCAACCAAAAAATGGCCGGGCGTTGTGGCGGGCGCCTGTAGTCCCAGCTACTTGGGAGGCGGAGGCAGGAGACTCGCTTGAGCCCAGAAATTGGAGATTGCTATGAGCTGTGATGCCACAGCAGTCTATCCAGGGTGACAGCTTGAGGCTCTGTCTCAAAAAAAAAAAAAAAAAGAGTTATCTATCAAAGAGATGTGGACATTATAAAAATCTTTAAAGACACTAAGACACTCTAGCACCCTTCAGAGACTCATACAATTAAAAATCAAAGGAATAGGCTCGGCACCGGCCACATACACCAGAGCTGGCAGGTTCAAACCCAGCCAGAGCCCGCCAGACAACGACAACTACAACCAAAAAATAGCCGGGCGTTGTGGTGGGCGCCTGTAGTCCCAGCTACTTGGGAGGCTGAGGCAAGGGAAATCACTTAAAGAGTTTGAGGTTGCTGTGAGCTGTGACGCCACAGCACTCTACCAAGGGTGACATAGTGAGACTCTGTCTCAAAAAAAAAAAAAAGAGGTAGAAATATATTGTATTTTCTTGTGTTTATACACCTTTCAGCTTACATTACTATGATTTGCAAAATATTATATATAACATGCTTTGCATGACTACATACTCTATGAGACTAGTATCATCTAGTCTTTGAAGATAACTACAAACATAAGCTTCAGACAGTGTAAAACCAAATCCTCAAATTTATTAGTTGTAAATTTTAAATATGAAAATTTTAGGAAGCTGAACACATTATACATAGCATTACTGTCCTCACTGATTAGCTTTTAAAACTTTACACATGGTTCAAATTAACATGAACACCTGCCACTCTAAAAAGTTAAGCATAAGGAGAAACAAAACTTAAAACGTCTAGTTAATCCCAGGGATGATTGGGTGTAATGGCTCACATCTGTGACCCTAGCTCTCTGAGAGCCTGAGGCTGAAGGACTGCCTGAGGCCAGGAGTTTGAGGCTAGCCCAGGCAACACAGAGAAACCCCATCTCTACAAAAAAAATAAAACAAAGTAGCCAGGCACCTGGAGCCCTACTGGGAAGGCTGAGGCAGGAGGACTGGTCGAGCCCAGGAGTTCCAGGTTACAGTGAGCGATGACTGATGCCACTGGACTCCAGCCTGGGTGACAGAGTGAAACATTATCTCCAAAACAAAACAAAATAAAAGGGTAAGAAGAGAGTGGCATTTTTCCATTTTCTATTTTCCATTCCCATGCTAATATTACTTGACATCAACTCACCAGCTGGAATTCAACATGAAATCTTCGCTTTTTGGATAAACATTCTCAAAATAATTTGTAATTCATTTAAAATCTCATGAAGAGTTCAATGGGTATTGAGTTCTATAATATTATACATGGAAGTTGTTTGTTTTTTCCTTTTTATTAAATCATAGCTCTGTACATTAGTGAATCATGGGGTACAATGTGCTGATTTCAGATACAATCTGAAATATTTTCATCAAACTGTTTAACATAGCCTTCATGGCATTTTCTTAGTTATTGTATGAAAAAAATTGTATTCTGCATTTAGTAAGTTTCACCTGTACCCTTCTAAGATGCACCGTAGGTGTGACCCCACCAATCGCCCTCCCTCCACCCATCCCCACCCCACATTGACCCTTTCCCCATATTCTTGTGCTATAATTGGGTTATAGCCTTCATATGAAACCTATAAATTAGCTTCATAGTAGTGCTGAGTACATTGGATACTTTTTCTTCCATTCTTGAGATACTATGCTAAGAAGAGTATGTTCCAGCTCCATCCATGTAAAGAAGCCTTCCATTTTTAGCCATCAATTATCATGACCCATCCCCTGCCCTGCACTCCCAAGC
>CAUYRH010038195.1:0-10831 GCA_963574655.1 Perodicticus potto | reverse complement strand
AACCTGAAACATTGCTGTATTTCTTTCTTTTGTTTCTTTTTTTTTTTTTGTAGAGACAGAGTCTCACTTTATTGGCCTCGGTAGAGTGCCGTGGTGTCACACAGCTCACAGCAACCTCCAACTCTTGGGCATGAGCGACTCTCTTGCCTCAGCCTCCCAAGTAGCTGGGACTACAGGCTCCTGCCGCAATGCCCGGCAATTTTTTTGTTGCAGTTTGGCCAGGGCCTAGTTAGAACCCGCCACCTTCAGTGTATGGGGCCAGCGCCCTACTCACTGAGCCATAGAAGCCGCACTGCTGTATTTCTTGATCACTTGGAGAAGTCTTGTGGTTGAGTTGTCCTTGGATTTTTCTAAGTATAGGATCATATCATCTGTGAAGAGTGATAGTTTGACTTCCTGTGCTCCCATTTGGATACCCTTAATATCTGCAATAAGGTTTTTGTTTGTTTGTTTGTTTGTTTTTTGAGACAGTTTCACTTTGTCACCCTGGGTTGAGTGCCGTGGCATCATAGCTCACAGCAACCTCAAACTCTTGGGTGCAAGAGATCCTTTTGCCTCAGTTTTTGTCTTTTTAGTAGAGATGGGGGGTCTCACTCTTGCTCAGGCTGGTCTCAAACTCCTGAGCTCAAGCAGTCCACCTGCCTTGGCCTCCTAGGGTGCTAGGATTATAGGTATGAGACACTGTGCCTGGTCAAAAATTACTTTTTCTTTTTCTTTCTTTCTTTCTTTTTTTTTTTTTAGAGACAGAGTCTCATTTTGTCGCCCTTGGTTGAGTGCCGTGGTGTCACAGCTTACAGTAACCTCCCGCTTTTGGGCTTAGGTGATTCTCTTGCCTCAGCCTTCCAAGTAGCTGGGACTACAGGTGCCCTCCACAATGCCCGGCTATTTTTTGTTGCAGTTTGGCTGGTGTCGGGTTCGAACCCACCACCCTCGGTATGTGGAGCTGGTGCCCTACTCACTGAGCCACAGACGCTGTCCAAAAGTTATTTTTTCATTAAAAATTTTAATTGAGAGCTGGGCTCAGTGGCTTGTGCATGTAATCCTAGCACTCTGGGAGGCCGAGGCTAGTGTATAGCCTGAGCTCACGGGTTCAAGACCAGCCTGAGCAAGCTTGAGACCTCGTCTCTAAAAATAGCCGGGCATTCTGGCGGGCGCCTGTAGTCCCAGCTACTCCAGAGGCTGAGACAAGACAATCACTTGAGCCCAAGTGAGTTTGCTGTGAGGTATGATGCCAGGGCACTCTACCGAGGGCGACAAAGTAAGATTCTGTCCGAAAAAAAATTAATTGACATATACAAATTATACATATTTGTGGGGTATCTAGTGATTTCTTTTTTTTTTTTTTTTTTTTTTTATAGAGACAGAGTCTCACTTTATCGCCCTTGGTAGAGTGTCGTGGCATCACACAGCGGACAGCAACCTCCAACTCCTGGGCTTAGGCGATTCTCTTGCCTCAGCCTCCCGAGTAGATGACACCACAGGCACCAGCCACAACACCTGGTTATTTTTTGTTGCAATTCGGCCAGGGCTGGGTTTGTACCCAACACCCTCAGTATATGGGGCCGGCGCCTTACTGACTGAGCCACAGGCGCCGCCCATAGTGATGTTTCAATACATATAATACGTAGTGATAAGACAGTAATAGGCATATCTATCATCTCAAACATTTATCATTTCTTTGTGTTGGGACCATTCACTATCCTCTCTCTAGCTATTTGAAAACTACAGTAGAACCTCTATTAGTTGACCATCCAAGGGACTCTAACAAACTGGTCAACATACAGCTCTGATCAACGTAAGGAACTAGGCCTACTGTATTGATATATGCATGTGGTGTGTGTCCAGTCTATGAAAATTAGGTCAATTTAAGGAGGTGGTCAACTATGTAACCTAGGTTCTACTTATATAATAGTATCTTATTTATTTATTTATTTTTTTAAACAGAGTCTCACTTTGTTGTTTTGGATAGAGTAACATGGTGTCACAGGCTCCGGCCACAATGCCTGGCTATTTTTTTATTTTTTTATTTTTTTTTTGAGACTGGGTCTCTTTTTTTTTTTTTTTGAGACAGAGCCTCAAGCTATCACCCTGGATAGAGTGCTGTGGCATCACAGCTCACAGCAACCTCTAATTCCTGGACTCAAGCAAGTCTCCTGCCTCTGCCTCCCAAGTAGCTGGGACTACAGGTGCCCACCACAATGCCGGGCCATTTTTTGGTTGCAGCCACCATTGTTGTTTGGCGGGTCCGGGCTGGGTTCGAACCCGCGAGCTGAGGTGTACGTGGCTGACGCCTTAGCCTGTTGAGCCACAGGCGCCAAGCCAGTATCTTATTTTTTAATTTATTTATTTAGAGACAAGAGTCTGACTCTGTCATCCTAGGTAGAGTGCCATGGCATCATAGCTCACAGCAATCTCAAATTCTTGGGCTCAGGCAATCCTCTTGCCTCAGCCTGTCGAGTAGCTGGGACTATAGGTGCCTGCCACAACGCTCAGCCAGTTTTTCTATTTTTAGTAGAGACAGGTCTCACATTTGCTCAGGCTTGTCTCAAACTCCTTAGCTCAAGCAATCCATCCGCCTTGGCCTCCCAGAGTACTAGGATTATAGGCATGAGCCACTGTGCCCAGCCCTTATTTATTTTTTTAAATTTCAAATTAATATAAGGGTACATATGATTGATTAGGTTTGCATTTGTTTGGTAAAGTCCAAGTTGCAGTTGAGCCCTTCTCCTCAACCCATGAATTGATATTTTTCTTAACTGTATTCTTCCTACAGTGGTATAGATAATTAGAATTTGTTCTGGGTGGCGCCTCTGGTGCAGTGAGTAGGGCGCAGGCCCCATATACTGAGGGTGGCGGGTTCAAACCCGACCTGGCCAAACTGCAACAAAAAACTAGCCGGGCGTTGTGGCGGGCTCCTATAGTCCCAGCTACTCGGGAGGCTGAGGAAAGAGAATCCCTAAGCCCAGGAGTTGGAGGTTGCTGTAAGCTGTGACACCATGGCACTCTACCAAGGGCGATAAAGTGAGACTCTGTCTCTTAAAAAAAAAAAAAAAAGAATTCATTCCTTTGATCTAGTTATAATTTTATATCTTTTGACAAATTTCTCTCTATTCTTCCCTTACCCCTACCCTTCTCTGCCTCTACTATCTTCTGTTTTACTTTCTGCCTCTGTGAAATCCACTTGTTTTTGTAGCTTTCACACACACACACACACACACACACACACACACACACACACTATGAGTGAGAACATGCAGTGGTTAACTTTCTATTCCTGGCTTATTTCGCTTAATATAATATCTTCCAGTTCCAAGCATGTTGTTGTAAATGATAGTGTTTCATGGGTGAATAGTATTCTGTTATGTATGTATAACACATTTTCTTTATCCATTCATTTGTTGTTAGGCACCTAGGTTGATTCCATATCTTGACTACTGTGAATAGTGCTTCAGTAAATGCAGGAGTGCAAATATCGCTTTGACATACTGATTTCCTTTCTTTTTTTTTTTGTGTTTTTTTTTTTTGTGACAGAATCTCACTTTGTAACCCTTGGTAGAGTGCTGTGGAGTCATAGCTCACAGCAACCCCAAATTCTTGGGTTCCGCTGCTTGCTGCCACGGCACCAACATCACCAAGATGGAGGCAGCAGGTCCGCACCCCCCAGCTCCACTAGCTGGCTGGGATGCCACTTGTCCTGTACCAGTGTCACAGCTCACAGCAACCTCAAACTCTTGGGTTTAAGCAATTCTCTTGCCTCAGCCTCCCAAGTAGCTGGAACTACAGGTGCCTGCCACAACGCCTAGCTATTTTTTTTTTTTTTGAGACAGAGTCTCACTTTGTCGCCCTCCGTAGAGTGCTGTGGCGTCACAGCTCACAGCAACCTCCAGCTCTTGGTCTAGGAAGATTCTCTTGCCTCACCCTCCCGAGTTGCTGGGACTACAGGTGCCTGCTACAATGCCTGCCCATTTTTTTTTGGTTGCAGCCGTCATTGTTGTTTGGCGGGCCCGGGCTGGATTCAAACCCACCAGCTCAGGTGTACATGGCTGGCGCCTTAGCCCGCTGAGCCACAGGCGCCAAGCCACGCCTAGCTATTTTTAGAGACAAGGTCTCACTCTGGCTCAGCCTGGTCTAGAACCTGTGAGTTGAGGCAATCCACCCGCCTTGGCCTCCCAAGTGCTAGGATTACAGTTGTGAGCCACTGCCCCTGGCCTGTAGGTTTTTTTTCCTTTTTCCAAATAAAGGACCTCACTTTGTTGCCCAGGCTAGAGTGGAGTTGTTTCACCATAGATTACTGAAACCTCAAACTCCTGGGCTCGAGCAATCCTCCTGCCTTAGCCTCTAGAGTTGTAGCTGGGACTATGGGCATACCACTATGCCCAGCTATTTAAAAAATTTTCTGTGGCTCAGCACCTGTAGCTCAGTGGCTAGGGTGCCAGCCACATACACCAGAGCTGGCAGATTCAAATTCAACCTGGGCCTGCCAAACAACGACAAGTACAACCAAAAAATAGCTGGGTATTGTGGCAGGCACCTGTAGTCCCAGCTGTTTGGGAGGTTGAGGCAAGAGAATCGCTTAAGCCCAATAATTTTAGGTTGCTTTAAACTGTGTTGCCACAGCACTCTACTCAAGGTGCCAATTTGAGACTCTGTCTCAAAATTTTTTTTTTTTTTTTTTTTTTTTTTTTTATAGATGGGGTCTCACTATTGTGCTCAGGCTAGTTTTTTTTTGTTTGTTTGTTTGTTTGTTTTCAGACAGAGCCTCAAGCTGTCGCCCTGGGTAGAGTGCCATGGCATCACAGCTCACAGCAATCTCAAACTCCTGGGCTCAAGCCGTCTCCTGCCTCTGCCTCCCAAGTAGCTGGGACTACAGGCACCCGCCACAACACCTGGCTATTTTTTGGTTGCAGCAGCAGTTTGTTGTTTGGCGGGCCCAGGCTGGATTCGAACCAGCCAGCTCAGGTGTATGTGGCAGCGCCTTAGCCACTTGAGCCACAGGCGCCAATCCTGTTTGTTTGTTTTTGTTTTTGTATTTTTTTTTTTTTTTGAGACAGAGCCTCAAGTTGGTGCCCTAGGTAGAGTGTCATGGCATCACAGCTCACAGCAACCTCCAACTCCTGACTCAAGCGAGTCTCCTGCCTCCGCCTCCCAAGTAGCTAGGACTACAGGCTAGTCCTACCACAACGCCCGGCTATTTTTTGGTTGCAGCCATCATTGTTGTTTGGCAGGCCTGGGCTGGATTCGAACCAGCCAGCTCAGGTGTATGTGTGCTCAGGTGTGCCATGGCATCACAGCTCACAGCAACCTCCAACTCTTGGGCTCAAGCAATTCTCTTGCCTTAACCTCCCAAGTAGCTGGGACTATAGGTGCCCACCACAATGCCTAGCTGTTTTTTTGTTGCAGGTGTCATTGTTGTTTAGCTGGCCCGGGCTGGATTCGAACCCACCAGCCTTGGTGTATGTGGCTAGCGCCCTACCCAATGAGCTACGGGCGCTGCCCTAATTTTTTTTTTATTATTATTTTTTTGAAAGCAATTTCTGTGTTTCTGGGTAACAGGATACAGGGAATGGGCAAGGTGATGCCTGTAGCCTCCTGTTGCACATCTTGCCTCCCCACTCCATGCATCTATAAATACTTTGTACAACACCAAGCTTATATTGTCCCTTCAAGCATCTTCTCACACTCTACCAGATGCAGAGTATAGTGTTGGCCAGGTGAGAAGGTAAACCAGATGTTCCACTCGCAAGGCAGGGCTCCCTTACAATTATTTAAATTTAACTGGTGGTCCTATCGATTTTTTTATTTTTAGAGACAGAGTTTCACTTTATCACCCTCGGTAGAGTTCAGTGGCATCACAGCTCACAGCAACCTCCGACTCCTGGGCTTAGCTGATTCTCTTGCCTCAGCCTCCTGAGTAGCTGGGACTACAGGCGCCCGCCACAGTCGCCCGCCACAACCCCTGGCTAGTTTTTGTTGCAGTTTGGCCAGGTTCGAACCCGCCACCCTCGGTATATGGGGATGGTGCCCTACCCACTGAGCCACAGTTGCCACCGGTCCTATCAATTTTCTAAAACTCGTGAACAAGAATGTTGGCTCGGGTTCGGCGCCTGCGGCTCAAGCGGCCAAGGAGCCAGCCACATACACCTAAGCTGGCAGGTTTAAATCCAGCCCAGGCCCGCCAAACAACAATGATGGCTGCAACCAAAAAATAGCCAGGTGTTGTGGCAGGTGCCTGTAGTCCCAGCTACTTGGGAGGTGGATGCAGGAGTATCACTTGAGCCCAGGAGTTGGAGGTTGCTGTGAGCTGTGATGCCACAGCACTCTACCCAGGGTGATAGACTTGAGGCTCTGTCTCAAAAAAAGAATGTCGGCTCGGCACCTATAGCTCAAGCGGCTAAGGCGCCAGACACATACACCAGAGCTGGTGGGTTCCAATCCATCCCAGGCCCTCCAAACAACAATGGTAACAACAACAACAACAACAACAACAAAACGGCTGGGTGTTGTGGCTGGCACCTGTGGTCCCAGTAACTTGGGAGGCTGAGGCAAGAGAATCGCTTAAGCCCAGGAGTTGGAGGTTTCTGTGAGCTGTGATGCTACAGCACTCTACCCAGAGCGACAGCTTGAGGCTCTGTCTCAAAAAAAAAAAAGAAGGAAAAAGAAAAAGAATGTCATAAATTGTCTTGGTGCTTATAGCTCAGTGAGTAGGGCGCCAGCTACATACACTGAGGCTGGCGGGTTCGAGCCCAGCCTAGGCCAGCTAAACAACAACAAATGCAACCAAAAACAAGCCCAGAGTTGTGGCAGGTGCCTGTAGTCCCAGTTACTCGGGAGGCTGATTCAAGAGAATTGCTTAAGTCCAAGAGTTTGAAGTTGCTATGAGCTGTGACACCATGGCACTTTACCAAGGGTGACATAGTGAGACTCGAAAAAAAAAAAAAAGCCATAAATTATGTTGACACAAGTCCTAGAGTCACTTAACCTTACGGACTTACAGTGTCTAAGGTCCTTTCCTGTCTAAGTCTCAGGTTGCTTGTGGGACCCCGACTGCTGCCCTTGGGTCCCCCAGATCCCAGGGTGGTGAAGGAGGAAGGGCAGGCCAAACATAAGGAATAAAGTCTTTATTGGGCTCAGAACAGGAGTCTGTGGGTCTTGAGAACCTCTGTGTATTTGTCAGTTTTCTTCTTCACGTTCTTTTCGGCCTGTTTCTGTAGCCTCATGAGCTGCTTTTTCTTCTGGTAGTGGATCTTAGCCTTTTCCTTCCTCTTCTCCTCCAGGGTTGCTGTCACTGCCTGGTACTTCCAGCCAACTTCGTGTGCCAGGCGCTCCGGGTGGGCAAACTTTCTTGTAGGCTTCAGATGCACCACCCTGAGAGCAGCAGGAACCACCATCCGTTTTTTTTCTTGTCATTGGGTGGTGGGATCCCATCGAACACCTTGAGGCGGTCCAGGGCAGCCTGGCTGCACTTGGTCTTGTGGGGTAACATGCCTCTCACAGTGGGCCAGAAAATGTGGCTGGGGGCCTGAAAATGGTAGGGGCCACGGGATGGGTTGGTGCTCATCTGTTTGCAGAGGAAGACCAGGTACTTTAACTTGTTTCTGTAAACACTGCCAGAGATGTTGATGCCCTCGTGATGCACAACTACTACCTTCCAACCCAGCAGTACCTGTTTGGCCACAATGGCTGCCAGGCAGCCCAGGAGATGGCCTTTGCCATCCAGCACCAAGACCTGCCCCTCTGTCATCTTCGGCAGCTGCCTCTATTTTTTTTTTTTTTCTTGTAGAAACAAGATGTGAATGCATTTAAAATGCTTAAGGATTTGGATTTAAAATCTGGATTGAGGGAGGCACCCATAGCTCAGCGGCTAGGGTGCCAGCCACATACACCTAGGCTGGCAGGTTCAAACCTGGCCCAGGCCAGCTAAACAATGATGACTACAACAAAAAAATAGCTGGGTGTTGTGGCAGGTACATGTAGTCCCAGCTACTTGGGAAGCTGAGGCAAGAGATTCGCTTAAGCCCAAGAGTTGGAGGTTGCTGTGAGCTGTGACACTGTGGCACTCTACCAAGGGCAACAGAGTGAGACTGTCTCAAAAAAAAAAAAAAAGTCTGGATTGACACCAAAGATTTATTAGGAGGTGACTATTAATGGCTTTTCAAAAGGATTCAACATAGAAGTCCTTTGAAAGAGCAAAGGACTTATATATAAATTATGGTTTGATTAACAAAAGTCTGTCTTAAAATGAGTGCTGTTCTGGAAGATTTATCTCATAAAACTAAGTGTGCTGGGTGGCGCCTATGGCTCAAAGGAGTAGGGCGCCGGCCCCATATGCCAGAGGTGGTGGGTTCAAACCCAGCCCCAGCCAAAAAAAAAAAAAAACAGCAAAAAAAAAACTAAGTGTGCTTGTTTTACCTTAGGTAGGATTTGGCTGAAATCTTTAGATGTTTTTTACTCTTCCAGGGTTCCTGTGAGTTGATTTCTTGGGAACATAGGTGTTATTGTACAAGGTTAGTGTCATAGGGAGCTAGAATCATCTAGGGATTTAAAATATGGGCGGTTTCAATCCTTCTTGACAGAAGGTGATTAGATGAAAACAGCAGGGCCAAGTGGGCTTTGTAGTTTGTTCTGGTGTTTAACTTTTATGAACTGAGAAGTTCTCCCAATTTAATCACTGACTTGGGGACTGTTGGTTGATGCTAGAGGTATTTGCCTTCGCTTAAAAATGCTTCGGTGAAAGAATGTAGAGAAAACATGCTTTTTAAAAAAAATGAATAGACCCTCTAGTCCAACCTATTCATTTTATATAGCAAGAAATTGACAGCCAGAGAGGAGAAGTGAATGCCCAAGGTCACACAGCTAGTTCTTGGAAGAATTGCAAATAGAATCAAAGTCTTCTGGCTCCTGGTGTAGGGCTCTTGCTTGTAGCTCTGTTACAGAGCCAAGCTAGCATGGGCTCAGGGATGCAGGAACTGCAAGCAAATCAAAGTCTCTTTCATTGTGAAGCATGGGAAAATCTTTTCAGTTTCCAGTTGGTTCTTTGAGGCTTTTCAGATCCCCGGAGGCCTTGTACATTACCACTGTGCCAGGTTAGGAAAGGTGCAGGAAGGTGTTTGTCCTTGCTCTTTTGCTTTACCAGCAATTCTTCTATCTGTGGTTGCCATGCATAATTAGCATTTTCTGGCCTATAAGTCAAACTAGCATGCAAGAATTATATTCACTTTCAAGAAACTGCAAAAACAGTTTGCCCATACTGCAGATTTATTCTCAAGTTTATATGAATAGGGAGGGGCAGATGGGATCTGTAATTTTCAAGGGGGCCAGCTGAGGGATTGAGTGATTAGGGTTCTAGAGAAGGCAAAGAGAGCAGATGTTACCTCAGTGGCTTGGGCACTCCCCACCGTCATAAGCCTATAATTGAGAGGAGAAATTTCTGACAGCCACATTACCAAGGTCACACAGCATGCATATCAATTAAAAGATCAGATTCATTGCATTCTGCATTGGCTATGAGTATATCTGACTTTGTAGGAGGCTCTTAGGCCCAGCACAAAGTGCTTTATTCAGTTAATCAGATGGCTCAAAACCTAACACATGACCAGGATACCAGTTTTTGCTTAGGGAGGGAAGAGGAGGAGGAGGTCATTTTGAAGGGAGGTGATAGGGTTTGGATGTTTGGAACCTCCAAATCTCATGTTGAAATTTGATCTCCAGTGTTGGAGGTGGGGCCTACTGAGAGGCATTTGGGTCACGGCGGGTGGATCCCTCATAAATGGTTTGGTGCCTGCTTGCTGTAATGAGTTCTTGCTCTATTAGTTCTCATGAGAGCTAGTTGTTTTAAAGAGCCTGGCACCCCTCCTCTCTCTCTTGCACCCTCTCTCACCGTGTGACATGCTTGCTTTCCCTTCCATCTTGATTGGAAGCTCCCTAAAGCCCTCACCAGCAGCAGGTGCTGGCACCATGCTTCTTGCACATACAGTCTGCAGAATGGTGAGCCAAATAAACTTCTTTTATTCATAAATTACCCACTTGCATTTATGTACTTTATAGCAATGCAAAACAGACTAACCAAAGAAGGCAGGCTTGGCTTGGCGCCCGTGCTCAGTGCTTAGGGCACTGGCCACATACACCGGGGCTGGTGGGTTCAAACCCCCGCCTGGGCCTGCTAAACAACGACAACTACAACCAAAAAATAGTCGGGCATTGTGGCAGGCACCTGTAGTCCCAGCTACTTGGGAGGCTAAGGCAAGAGAATCACTTAAGCCCAAGAGTTTGAAGTTGCTGTGAGCTGTGACGCCACTACACTCTACCGAGGGTGACATAGTGAGACTCTGTCTCAAAAAAAAATGGGGGGGGGAGGGCAGCGCCTGTGGCTCAGTGGGTAGGGCTCCAGCCCCATATACCGTGGGTGGCAGGTTCAAACCCGGCCCCTGCCAAACTGCAACAAAAAAAATAGCCAAGCATCGTGGCGGGCACCTGTAGTCCCAGCTACTGGGGAGGCTGAGACAAGAGAATTGCCTAAGCCCAGGACTTGGAGGTTGCTGTGAGCTGTGTGATGCCACTGCACTCTACCGAGGGTGACAGAATGAGACTCTGCCTCTACAAAAAAACAAAAAAACAAAGAAGGCAGGCCTACAGAGCTATGACTGTATAGGGCATTTAGGAGTCAGAGCAATGTTTGAAGACCCTGACGTCCTAGTGAGATATGGGAACCACAGTCGATTTTACCTTTTAGGCCATTTTGCTGTGATCCTGGGAACTGCACTGCCCTCTCTCCCATGAGTCTTTTTTTTTTTTTTTTTTTAGAGAAAGGGGCACGTTATCGCCCACAGTAGAG
>CAUYRH010038194.1:0-32067 GCA_963574655.1 Perodicticus potto | reverse complement strand
CCCGCGCCGGCCCCCCCCCCCCCGCCCGGTTGCCACAGAAACGCAAAAACCAAAAAAAAAAAAAAAAAAAAAAAAAAAAACCAAAAAAAAAAAAAAGAAATCAGCAATTTATAGAAAGAAGAAGCTATAGTCTGCCGGGATGTCCAACACCAACAGGTAGGAGGATATACTCTCGGTTAAGTTTGGGGGTGGGGGAAGATGCACAATGTTGATGAAACTGCAGGTTCACCGGGAAAGAGCCCTCCCTGAGGGTTTTTTTTTTTTTTTGACAATAAACTGCATAATGGAAGTACATTCAGACAATGCATCTTCAGTAGGGCTTATTGAGAGCTCCATTTCTGGAAAGCGTTGCAAGGCTGAGGAATATCAGACTGCGAATCGCCGGGAACCGTTCCCTTGCAGCACAGAAGCAATCTCTCTCCCTATCTTCGCGTATGTAATGCATGTCTCTCTCCCTCTCCCCCTCCTCCACTCCCCCCACCCCCCATTATAAATCCAGGGGTGGCGGATTTCAGGTTTCGTAATGTTGCATGATGAGATCGGTATTTACCCGGGGATGTACCGGTGGGGAAATTAAAATCATGGAACGCAGTTTTGCCTGGGTTTCCATCAGCATATTCGGGGCAAGAGAGAAGTGGCAAAGGAAACACGCTTCGTGGGGATAAGGGAGGAAGCCGATTTCCCTAGTGTGGTTCCCAGGAACCTAGTAGACAATGTGCATTTTGCTTTAAAATGAAGCCACTTGCGAACAGCAAAGATTATCAGCGTAAATGGGAAAGGCTTAATTGCCCAAGAAATACAGGTTCATGTTACATTCATTTGAATACAGGCAGCCAAAATTTACAAATGCAAGTGCATTATTCCTCTGGGTGTGTTTCCCTGGCCAATATTTACATTAACCATTTTTAATAATCATGTGGACTTAAAAGAGATTTGCCAAAAATGGGGGTGGGGTGGGGAGGGAAAGACAAAAGAGTAAATCACATCAGATCTTGGAACAAGTTCCTATTAATTTTGAAGTCTAATGTTGAAATTTTGCTTTAAGATGAATCAACAAATACTCTTATGCAGCATGAATAGTGGCACTTGAGTTAAAAGACATATATTTTGCACGGGTTCTTTGGCTCCATATCAGCAGACAAGCTGCTTGTGAAACACTGACAGATACGAACAGATCTTAAATAAATATAGGTAGTCTCCTTTCTGTCTCTTGTTAGCAATCTTGTAGATTCCATTGCAATTCTAGTGATTAATTCCTGGACTGACATATTTTACAACTGTGGAACATTTTATCCCTTCTCTCCTAAAGGTACTCAATCAAATGTATATTCATTCAAAAGGGATATTTTTTAATTCACCTATCTGAGAAAACTAAACAAGCCCATTTTCTGAAATCCCAAACAAAAATACTTACTAAAACAAATAATAGTATTGGAAATTAAAACTTTTATTTGCTTCCGTAAGTGAACAGCTTTTTGTTAGCACTATCTGACATCATTGCTTGTTAACTTAAGAACTGATAGCTCATTTTTTTTTCCAGATATCCTGATGGCAAATCAAACGGAAGAAAACAGGAAGCATGACTGCAGATCGGATCAGTTCTCATTGTGGATTACATTTTTAGTAAAATGTATGGATCTATCTTTTCCTTGTTCTATCTAGATCATGAGACTTGACTGAGGCTGTATCCTTATCCTCCATCCATCTATGGCGAACTATAGCCATGCAGCTGACAACATTTTGCAAAATCTCTCACCTCTAACAGCCTTTCTGAAACTGACTTCCTTGGGTTTCATAATAGGAGTCAGCGTGGTGGGCAACCTCTTGATCTCCATTTTGCTAGTGAAAGATAAGACCTTGCATAGAGCACCTTACTACTTCCTATTGGATCTTTGCTGTTCAGATATCCTCAGATCTGCAATTTGTTTTCCATTTGTATTCAACTCTGTCAAAAATGGCTCAACTTGGACTTATGGGACTCTGACTTGCAAAGTGATTGCCTTTCTGGGGGTTTTGTCCTGTTTCCACACTGCTTTCATGCTCTTCTGCATCAGTGTCACCAGATACTTAGCTATCGCCCATCACCGCTTCTATACAAAGAGGTTGACCTTTTGGACGTGTCTGGCTGTGATCTGTATGGTGTGGACTCTGTCTGTGGCCATGGCATTCCCCCCAGTTTTAGACGTGGGCACTTACTCATTCATTAGGGAGGAAGATCAATGCACCTTCCAACACCGCTCCTTCAGGGCTAATGATTCCTTAGGATTTATGCTGCTCCTTGCTCTCATCCTCCTAGCCACACAGCTTGTCTACCTCAAGCTGATATTTTTTGTCCACGACCGAAGGAAAATGAAGCCAGTCCAGTTTGTAGCAGCAGTCAGCCAGAACTGGACTTTTCATGGTCCTGGAGCCAGTGGCCAGGCAGCTGCCAATTGGCTTGCCGGATTTGGAAGGGGTCCCACACCACCCACCTTGCTGGGCATCAGGCAAAATGCAAACACCACAGGCAGAAGAAGGCTATTGGTCTTAGACGAGTTCAAAATGGAGAAAAGAATCAGCAGAATGTTCTATATAATGACTTTTCTCTTTCTAACCTTGTGGGGCCCCTACCTGGTGGCCTGTTATTGGAGAGTTTTTGCAAGAGGGCCTGTAGTACCAGGGGGATTTTTAACAGCCGCTGTCTGGATGAGTTTTGCCCAAGCAGGAATCAATCCTTTTGTCTGCATTTTCTCCAACAGGGAGCTGAGGCGCTGTTTCAGCACAACCCTTCTTTACTGCAGAAAATCCAGGTTACCAAGGGAACCTTACTGTGTTATATGAAGGAGCATCTGTAAATCTTTAGCCTTGTGAAACACTAACCTTCTCTGCTGAGCAATTGTGGCCCATAGCCATATCTTGAGAAGAATTCAAGAATGGAATCAGCAGTTATAAGGATATGGGCAACATTCTGCAATCTTTGCAATAGTTCACCTATAATCCTATTTTAAATCTCAGTGTGATCCTGCTGACTGCCGGTGAAGGTTTGTAATTAAGAACGGACTGAACCACTGCCCTAAGTTTCTTTATGTGGTCAAAACTAGAAAATGAAAGTAGCAGGTGCTAAGTATCAGTGCTAAATGCTGTGTATATCACTACTTATGACAAAAACATCAAAAAAACAATTAGCATTGGACATCTTAATAAATTAAGTCGACATGAGGTAAATGTGTTGATAAGAACTAATTTTAGAAGTTTGAAGACTTTAAAACATTTCATACTGTTATTGTTTTGCAAAGACTAAAATATTTGGGAACTTAAAGTACTGTAATACACTAAAGACATGCCATGAATTATTGGAATATCACACTTTAAAAACCGCCTTGTAAGTTTTGGGGAGCATTCCAAAGCAGTATATTGGTTCCAATTAGAGTTTACGTTTTTTTGTATTAATACATTACTATTTCTAAATACCACTTTCCTTATCTACTAGTGAAATTGCTAGCTGAACTGTATTATGTGGTTTTGTTGATTTGGTATAAATTTTTTCCAATTCATTTATATTTTAAAAATGCTAGATATTGAACTGGGAGGCAACATTAATGGTTACCAGCTGGTCACAATAGAACAGTTCTAATAACGCAGAATAAACACATGTTGCCTTAAAGGGTTATCTAGTATCCTTCATCTGACTTAGCATTGGAGCAAATAGTGAAGGGAAATTGAATCGGTAACTGGCCATGGTAGTGCATCTGGAAGTGCATAAAAGATCATTTAATACTCCTTTTCCTTTTCCTCACATGGTATGAAAATGAAGGTGCACATCACGGAAATGATGAGATTTTCTTCCGAGGTGTGTGACCCATTCTAGAGCGTTCTAGGAAGCAGGCATTTGATACATGTTTATATTTTAAGTCGGCTGTCCAGGGGAGACCACAGCCTTAGTATGGTATCCTGCACAAATTGTGAAGCATTTATTCTACTGAAGGCACAGTCTTGTTTATACTTTCTGCACATTCAGTGTATTGGTTGTTTAAATTATTTCAGTTTAACTTGTGAAAGCTTATAATATGATTTCTGGTATTTTAGAAATACATTAGAGTCTGTGAGTCTCATTCTTTAAGATACAAATGTGTGAACTTCAATATAAAGTTGCATTTGCCAAAATTTACCCGTGTAGCCTGTGAATTTTCTTGGAATAAATTTTACATTTTTGGCATATGACAATTTTTCTTAAAATCTGGGAGGCAAGCACAAACTAGGAAGACTAGACTTATTATGGTTTCATTTTTGATTTTTGTAGCTACAATATTTGTTGATCTGGAAATGTATGCATAATACTGAGCATAAGCTGATAAACTGACATAATATCTGTTAAAGCATTATTTGGTAGCTTATCATATTCATCCCTCTATTTCTTCTTACATGCCAGTAGTATCTAGAAATGTATGCTTCTTTAGTTTATTGGTTCAGAATTTTAATATAAATATTAAATTTTAATTTGGAGCACAGTACTGTAGAAATTTGGGTTCTAAATATTTAAGTCATAGGAAGGTTTATATTAACGTTATGACAAAACTAGAAAAAGTTTTTACTTTTGTTTGCTTTCTATTGTTTCATTTGTTCATTTTATTTTGTTTTGTTTTGTTTTGTTTTTATGGCGTTTTTTTGGTATTTGAAAAATAAGATTAGGAATCTAATGGAACAGAATTCCTGATTGCTATGGTACTTCTGTAAAGAGAGTATCAATATTTATAAGGAAAAATAAATTAACGAAGTGTTTCAATGATTTATGCAACGATTCAGTTTTGCTCATATAAGGACAGCTTAAGCCATGATTTAATGAGCACTCTGACCTCATTTTTACTTTACGCCAAAGCTGACTGGCTGTAAGATAATGTTTAATGTGAATTGAACAGTGAATTGGATCTAGCAATAAAGCCTCCCTGTTGGTACTAAAATCATTATCTGAAATACAATAAAAGAAATGTTATCAAAAGATGTTCTGATAACATTATGTTTCCAACTAAAAAATTTATAATAGAGTCATAGTTGCAATAATATACTTATGGAGAACTTTGCTTAGAGGTTCAAATATCACCAGCAAGCAGTAGAATATTCAGCAATAATCACAAAGCCAGAAAGAGCAAGTCTTACCAACACTAGCCTCCATCGCATAGATAGAACTCTGGCATGGATTAAGGGGAATTCAGGAATCCAGAGGAAGAACCAGTTGAAAGTTGCCTGGCTTCACCTAACTATGTGAATTAACAGCTTCTGTAAGTCACCTGCCCCAGTGATTTGTGAATAAGGCTGAGTTGTAGTGACTTTCATTTCAGCCTACTCCTGACTAACGTAGCATTTGCAGGTCAAGAATGAAGCAGTGGACAAGACCCAACCCAGGTGAATCAATGCCATTTGTACAGCAATGAGTCACCGTAGTAACCATACCAAAAAAAGGTTGCCTTTATGTCTTAATGACCAAATAGCATTATCTATTTTGGCACCTATTCCAATATTCATTATTTAATGCTACTAACCTTTAACCTGTAAAAATACATCCCCCAGGGGATGGTCCAACTTGCCTATGGGAAAAACCCCTTATCAATAATAATAAGTCCCTCTTGGACTAATTACACATCTGAGGTGAACGGTGTTTAAATTGTTTTCTGTAATAGTGGTGACATGTTTGCATGATGGATGTGTCCCTACTATCATGAATTTGCCTTCCTTTTGTGCACCATGAATTTGTGAGCTGCCTGACGGAAGCTAGGGTTGCAGTCTGTGGCTGTGGAATCTTACACAGACAGTAACTGGTAGAATGAGGTGAGTAACTCGCTCACTTCACCACAGAGGTCCCATTTAAATAAAACTAACCAGAGTGATTACATACAAGAAAAGAATTATTCGTAGATAGGACAACCTATTAACTGAATTATCTTTTTCAGATTTTAGTTGATTGACTTTCAACACTGGCATTTTCCGTAGAAGTCATTTTCCAATGATTGATTTGTCATGGTTAACACATGGGTATGGCCACTTATCCATTGCCTCTGCTTCCATAAATACTACCTGAATTGCTTATTCGTTTATTTATTTGTTCAACAAACATGTGTTGGACACTGGAACGCAGACAAGCAATTAAGTCTGTGAAAATGGGAGAAAAAAGATGAGAGAGAAAGGTGGCAAGTGAACTAAGTCTTGAAGGATAACAAGGGGAAGAGTCTCTCATGGAGATTTCTTAATCTAGTGGGGAAAAAAATAAATATTTAGCATAGGCAACATTCCTAACACATATTAAAGGCCCTCAAATGACTTCTCCATTTTCACCTGAGTGCCTTAGCTCCTGTCTTTGCTCAGTGTTCCCTGGGATCTCTTCTACATGACAATTTAAAGACTGTTCAGCTTCGAATAAACACTCCTCTCCCATTTGACTTCAGGAACCTTTTATCCTTATTTAGAATATAAACCACATTGTATTTTGGAACCAGCTCCCATGTTGTTAATTCTATCTACAAAATAACAGCAAAACCTAAATGCCAAAGTTTCCTTCATGTCCTCACTGTACACCTCTACAAAACACATATTTCAGTTTCACAAGAGAGGAGTCTTTTCTGGCCTACTTCTACCTTCCTCAGAGTTAGTATGAGAATGCCCGGGTAAAAACCAATCAAAGGAAGGGCTTGGTTGTGTACATCTTAATGATGACTCCCAGGCGGACGGCCACAGCGCCCAAGCAAACAAGGGCATCACTTGTGAAAGAGGATGCATATCTTTCCTTATTGAAGCCTGCCATCCTTTCAACATTTTTATTGCTGCTTATTGGGAATACAAGAAAATTTCCTAATTCCCTGACAGCTGAAAAGTTGGCTTGGCATCCAATATTTACTTCCATTGTAAATACAGGAAAACATTTGTAATTATATAGACATGTATCTTTCAGCTAAGCCATGTGATAATGAGTCATATTGGAACTGGAATTACCGTAGGACAGTTGCAAATGGTAACAAAATCTTCACTTCTGTGTGTTCACCATTAGATAAATTTACTTGGCTTCATTATTTTAGGCCATGTGTAGCATAGACTGTATTGTTATTAAAGCAAAAAAAAAAAAGCCTACATTAATTCCATATTGAAAAGAAAAGGAGCTTTAAGTCATAAGTGGTGATGTTTCGAATCAAATTAAAGACTTAATTAAGGCAGATGGCTACCAGAGTTGTGAGTTATGATACAAAAATCTTGTGCGTTTGTCTTTCTATGCAAAAATACATCATTCTCGTGATTGTTAATATTTTCTTAGAAATGATTTGAATGCAAATTGCAGGATCTACTAAGATAATTAGTGATTGCTGACTTATTTTTTGTTGGTATTATCAACTGTGAGCATATCAGTGTTCTGTGACTTTCACAATACCCTTAGAAACTTTTTATACGCTACATTAAAATGATAAAATTGCAGAAATTTTAGGCACAAATTCGTAATTAGTCTGTATAGTGGTTAAAATGAAAATATCATCTGCACATGACTGGATTATTCTTTGCCATCAGTCAAAACAGTCAAATTGGTTAAAGGCATATTGGAAACTGGAACAATGTGAGAAAGGGAAGATTTTGTTTTGTTTTGTATTTTTGAACTGTTTCTGCCTTATGCTGCATTGTAACAGGCTCTTTAAAAAAATATATTGAAGCCAAAGGGCTTTTACTTTATAAATAGATTATATAAATAAGTCCTGGTTTTTAAAAGGAAGAAGGAGCTTTACATCATTTCCTGTTGCCAAAAACATGATGTCCATTAGCTGTTCAAACCCTTTGGGTTAAAAGGCTTTTAAAGCCCAGTTTTCCTCTCACCCTATCAGACCTACAAAGGCTGGCTCCCTGAATGGCCCCCAGAGGAAAGCAAGGAGAATTTGTTTCCCTCTGAGCGGTTGGCAAAAAGGCCTCAAAGAAGCCACAGGTGATTTGGGGTTTGGAATTATTTACACCTGGCATTCACAGCCAGCTCCCCGGCTGCTTCTGAAATGACAACATCATTCTCAGGAAGGCACAGTTAGAGGCGGAAAATAGTTCCTTTTTCTTCTCTGTTTGGGAAATAATAGATTCTTGACACAAATATTAAAGTTAATACTGTAGTGCAGGTTCTAGTTTATGGGGTTTTGAATAGCTGACAAAATAACAATTTTTTTCTTTAAAATCTTCTTTACTAAGACATTGTGGCACACAACTGTTCCTTAGTATGTCAACTAAACATGGGGATATATATCCATACAAAGAGAAAGGAGCAAGTTGAACCTTAACCCCATTCCCTTTGGCAACTGATGGAAATACAGAAAACAAATGGACTGATTTCTTTCTCAGTCTAGTTTCTTCAGTCTTAAAGACACCGTAACAGTTTCATAATGAACTTTTGTTGTGGCCTGTTAAAGAATCTTCAAATTAAATAACAAGGCTTATCAAATAACATTGAATTTATATGGTTATTCAAGACTATGGGATGGGGAAGCCAGTCCTATAAATGAATTAGTTGTTCCTTTTCATAGCTTTAAGGATGAAAAAAATCTGACTAAAACAGATGAAAGAGGAGTGTGTTCTTTTCTCCTCCAAACAAAAAAAATGTTGAATTGAAAGTTCATTTTCCTCAGTGAAAAAAGAAATTTGTGGTTATTTTTACTTAAACATAATTCGATTTGGTAATCATTTGTTGTGAGCCTACTGCATGTATGATCTTGGGCAAATTACTTAACTTTTCTATGTCCCATCAATAAAAAGGAAATTATAATAGTACATACAACCGAGGGTTAGTGAGAGGATTTGGTGAGTGCATCCTTATGAGACCCTTAGCAGAGAGTCTAGCATCTTAAATAAATTTTACTTTGTATTGTGTGTGAGGGGCTGGCCGTTTCATGGTTCACCATCTAGCAGCGGAGATATAAACAAATTATGAGACAATGTGATAAGTGCTGTAAGAGAGATACGTGAGGTAAGTGTTAAATGAACACAGACAAGCAATTAACTCTGTGAAAGTGGGAGAAAAGGGGTGAGAGAGGAAAGGTGGCAAATGAACTAAGTCTTAAAGGATAATTGTTATTTCATCTGCCTGACAAAGTTAGGAAAGCCATTTCAGACAGAGGGTGTAACCAGATGAGCAAAAGGCAAAGAGATTGAAAGCTCGTGATGTGTTCAACACAAGAATCCACTAATCAGAGAAGTTATGGGGTGTGGCTGGAGCTTGGATATTGAATTAGGCGGGACAGCATATCACAGAGGTTAGAAAGCATGGGATTTGGAGATTTAAATCCTTATTCTGTCCCTTCCTAGGTCTATGGTCTTGAACAATCAGCTAAACTCTTTGAGCCTCAATTTGCTTATCTGCAACTTGGGGAATAAATAGCAGCAACCACTCCTTTTAAAGATTTGCTTTGAAGATGAAATGAGACAAATAATAATTACTATTAAATACTTACCATGTATCAAGCACCATTCTAAACACTTTTCCCCCATTAACTCACTTATCACAATAAGTAGATGCTATTATTATCTGTATTTTACACAAGAAGCAATTAAAGCAGAGGAATTAGACAACCACTTGCACAAGATAGCAGTAGGCAAAACTGTAAGGCAACAAGTACAGTAACCAGCCCAGAGTAAGCATTTCATAAATGCTGGCCGTCGCTGCTGCTGCTGCTGCCGCCCTTGTTACTTTTAACAAAGTAGCCAAACAAGATTAGTGACTAATGGAGCGAAAGTGAGCGCACAGAGGCAGAGCTCCAAGCCTTCACAACTCTCCTCCACCTTTGCTGTTCTCCCTCCTCTCCCACTGAGAATCTGAAGGAAGCAAAGAATAGTAGTAGTACTAACACCCCTCTCTGCTTTCATATAGGATTGTATGGCGCAGACACAGGAGGATCCATCTGACTTTTCAAATAACTTTTTAGAAGACTGTTGCTTGGATTTTAAAAGTGGGTTACACAACTCACACCAGGTGGAGAGTTGTACCTAGATCTGGTTCATATGCTTCAGTACTAAACCAGGTTGGTCACATTCTGTATGAAGTGGAGATTTAAAATGGATGGTTGTTGTAAGCTGGATAAAATCCTTTCATGAAGTCAAATCACCTTTAAAACATCCACTTTCCACACTTGATCTTAACCAAAAGGCCGAGAAGCGATGACCATTATTCCCAGGCCACGTCCCGTGTAATCCCACTTCTTTCCCTCCTCTGAAATCTCTCCACAGCCTGTGTAACGTGTTTGTAACTCAGCACAGTAAAGGGACGATTAGGGGAGTATATTGCGGCAGAATTATTCCAGAAGTACTGTTTGCTTGGCGTTCATGCATCAAGTGGTCCTCCCTCTTTTCTAACTATTGACTGGTGGTCAGTTGTTTACACACCTGGCCATCGTTCACTTGATCCTCTAATTGAATCTGTCATTGGCTTAGGTTTTAGTCTTAAAGGCTCGTAAAATGAACATAAATCTAGTTTTGTCTTTGTGGTTGTTTTTGCTATGCCTTACATGGCTGAAAACACCAGCATTTCTTTAAACTGTTGTTTTGCCCATTTGAAACACCCTGCTTTCATCCTATTTGAGCTTTATTCTTTTTATTTGGCCTCTTACTTTACCAGCAGTCGTATCAAGGTGATTCCATCTTCTAAAGTGATAGCTACAGTCATCCCCCCATGCCAACTTGGTGGTGTTTGTGATCTCAGTAAATATAGTTTCTATTTAATTTTCCTGTGCACTTAGGAAAAGCATGTCAGCCTAGATGTTAGGAAGCAGGACGCTAACCAGCTACAGGCCACGGTCAAGTCACCTGACCTCTAGTTCCCTCAACTGTATGACAAAGGGGATTTTCCTCTGGCTTGGAAAAATCTATGGTTCACCCATCTGGGTCACTGATGTTCCCAGGACACTGATGACATGGGTCATCCAATATACAACTTCCGATATAACTTCCCACAACTGACTCCAGTCCACTGAAAGCCACTTTCCATGTACAGTATTTCAACTAACTAGGTTTTTACCTAAGCAGTTGTAGGCCTGAGATTATCCCAGCTTGTTAATATCAGCACTGGAGAATATCTATAGCACATTAAAATATTCTTTCACTGGAAAAAAAAATATTCTTTCCCCGGGCTTCAGCTTTATTCATGTGCTAACTTCACAGTAGCACTTTTAATTTTAATAAGACAGACTTGATGCTGTGCTTCCATTTCAAATGACCAAATTATGGATATTTGTGCCCTGTTATTCCTTTTTATTTTATTCTTTTTATTTCCTTTTTATGTTCTATCCTCAATTATAAATAATTCATGGATTTCTTTTAGAGGGCACCAAACCTGTTTCAAGTTACTATTTCAAACAGAGAAAACAAAATTTAGGAAGACGTTTTAATACCTCTGCAGTTTGCAATTACATAATGATCAAACTTTGAATGGGTACTTAATAAGCACCTACTATGTACGAGGAGTTCTACAGGGAGTTTAAAAATCCTTTAATTGAATGTGGCATTGGCTTAGGATTTAGTCTTAAAGGCCTATAACATGAATATAAATCTAGTTTTCTTTTTGTAGTTGTTTTTGTTATGCCTTACACGCATGAAAACATTGGCTCTCAAATTTAAAAGTTCAGAAATGTTTTCCTAGTATTTTTCATTACACCCAAAGCTTGGATTTATATGCCTATAATTGGATTTAAATGCCTATCATTAATGGTACATATTTTTACTTACAACAACAAAATGATTTACTAATAATTATCATACACACCCTTTTAAGTATTTTGAGTCTAGTGACTTGTTGACTTTTAGGAGAATGAACTAGAATAGGTGTTATTCTTATAATGATAGTAACTTTTTATCTCTTAATAAGTTTATTTGGTAGGTGGCATGGGAGAATAGTCATGCACCCTAGAATACATAATTCTAGGAAACAAATGTTCCTATTTTTACTTGATCCTTATACATCCGCAGTGCGCTGGAAATTCTGTACAGTTATTGCCATCAATGCTTCTAGAGGTGATGCCATTCATTCCCCGAGGCAGAAAGAACCTGTTCTTTTGTGTGTTCTTTTCTGTGATGTTTTTCTTTGTTATGCCTAGGAGAGTTTGAGCATTTTCTATAGTGCATGAGCTCCGGTGTTTTGTGTTTCCACCATGGGCATGACAACTGGTATTTTCAGGAAGAAAAAATAAGGAAAAAGAAAGACATTTTCTACTGTATTATTGCTGAGGAAGATTATCTCTCTTTTATATTTTAAGACACTATTTTGTACATGACAAAATAGATTCTCATAAATATTCAACCAAGAACCATTCTATTTTCACCCAACTAAAACTGTCTTTATACCGATAATCATGAACAGTGATAGTGTGTTCATCATTGAGAACAGAGGAGAAACAGAAGAAAAGAAAAATGGAGACCCAGCTTCCTGCCTCAGATGCTTCTCCAAGGCAGAAGACAGACAATGTGGTTAAATCGATCTCGCCATTAGCAGCATACCCAGGATCTAGCATGTACTTAATCTTTCTTAATAAGAAGAAATAAAAGAGAATAGTAGTGTTGTTCCAATGATGGGAATCAGCAACATTTGAAAAAAAATTTTTTTATAAGTAGGAGAGTTTGAGAAGTTTGAAAGTGATTAAAAAAACAAAACCAAAAGACCTTAGGGCCAGTTTTTAAAGTGGTTTAAGTTTGACCCCACCATTAAGACCTTTTGTGATACAGTCCTGTTTTCATCGCTCCAGTTTCTTCTCTCATTCTTTCTTGTTTTCCATTCTTTATCCCCACCCCATAAACACACACTCACGCCCCATGTCCTCCAACATACAGGCACGCACTTCTTCCTCACAGCTCCCCAACTCAGTCAGTAGGCCTGTTCAAGTTTTATCTTTGATCACTTTCACCCACATTAATTCCTCAGTCTTTGCCTGCCTAGGTTGTATGTAATTTGTGTGTGGTTTTGCATGATGTGATGGGGTTCTCCCCAGGATGTGATGGGGTTCTCAGACTTCTCCAGCTCATGAGCCTCCTTGCCATCTACCTGTTTCTATCCCCACAAAGTACCCTAGCAATAAATAAATGCTTTATTAGTAGGAATAGTATTTACAAATTAGGACAGAGGAGCAAAAAGATCAATTATAGAAATTTTTTCACCATTTGCCTTTTTTACTAGAACTTTCTTTGCTTTGTCTCAATTGAGATGTTAACTCAAATATTATTTCCAGAACAGGTGGAGGGAATCAGAGGGGAGAGAAAAAGAAGGAATTTGTAATCATATGTAGAAGTGGAATAATCCTGCCCTTTCTCTTGTAAATGAGTGTACTACTGATCTTTTAAAGGAAAATGGGCTTTAAAGTTTTCTTTAACAGTATTAGGTTTTGAACTACTTATGCTTTCTCACTTGGTTCCCTTGTTTCAGACAAATGGTTTATGCAGCCAGAAAGGCTATATGACATTTTATTTATAACTACAATTTTCACATAAACACACTAAGCAATATGGAAGCAATACACTCAAATTTTTAAAATACATATATTTTATTTTGGAAGATTCTTCACATTGGACAATATTCACAGATGGGACACATGATTTTAATTAAGGATATCTCTTAATCTATGCTACAATAAGTACCCTAAATTAGACTTTTTGATAGATTACTCATCGGGATTTCAAAAATGCCATCATTTAGAAAACAGTTAAGCTGTCACAGAATTTTTTCTTAAAGGCACACCAGCACATTTGAACCACTGAGAAGAAGATTAAGAACAAGAGTTAGGCTTGTCAAGTATAAACACATATTGTCTTGACATTGGTATGTTTTCTCCAATATTTAAAATACATTTGCAAAGTACATTCTACTGAAATTTTCATCAGATAGTTCAAATGTAGGAATTGAAAACTTCCTCTGAAACATTATTAAGAATAGGATCCCATAATTTTATATCCCATTTTTATGTGTTAAGACTATTAACCTAATGGCAACTGGATTTTTAAAGTATATTTAAGTACACTTTAGAATAATTTTGTTTCAAATAGATTATAGGCTGTTAACAACATAAATGCTGTTGAGTTTGGTGTATGAGGGTGCTTATTATTTTATTAAATTATTATTCTCATGCTCATAGTTACCTTACATCAAAATAAATTGGGACAATTTGGGCATCAGTTACAGTAAGAGAAAGAAAGGCTTATCATCTTAGTTTCTCAAAGAAATGAACACTCTGGGTGTTTGTCAGTGACAAAACTGGATAGTTGAGTTGATTTTACAACTATTTTTTTTTTAGAAAGATGACATTGGGAGTTTATGTAGACATAAGCCCATTTTTACAGCTAATGCTTTTTTTTTTCTTTTTGCCAAAACCTTCACTTTAAAGGTTTCCTGAGAATTAAAAAATTGGGCAGGTCAGGGACAAATAATGATAACAGAGAAAAACGCAGAGTAATATCTTTATTCAGCTAACTGAACTTGGCTTTGGTTTGATTCTGAAGGAGGGATCACAATGAAGATTGTTTAATTATTATAAAGCACTTTTCATGCATTCATTTATTCAACCATTATTTATGCACCACCTCACAGTCCCTCATAGTAATGTTTCACCACATTCAGCACAATGAGACAGCAGTGAATAAATACAGATACAACATCTGATTCCTGTAGACTATTTTCATAAACATGGAAGGGCCATTATGCATATTTTTTTACTGGATAGTTGATTATCTCAGCCTTCCCAAAATAATTTCCCCACTTAAAAAGCATCACTGTAACTAACTTTCTCACTCTCACTGCTAGATTTTAAACACTCAAGAAGTTAAAAATTATCCCACAAATTCATACCTGAAATAGTTTGTTTCCCAAATCGAGAAAGCACACGCTCTATCCTATCAAAAATAATTGAATTCTGGGCATCTTTCCTTGAGTAAAAGATCAGAGATATCATAAAAATTACATTTTACAGATGAGACACGGCTGGGGGAATGAGACTATGAGTTTCTCAGCTTCCAGTGGTTCCTGACGGCGTGAGGTGCCGTGATCCAGTGAAGTCTTTTTGCTGGCCAGCTCCCCGGGCTTCCTGGTAAAAGTTATTTCAGCAACAGCGCAAGAGTATTCAACGATTAGGACTGCGTTGTTTGGTGCGTTCTATATTTGGTACTGATTGGATTTGCACTGGTTTTAAAATTGCAAGGCGCCAAAAGATAAAGGACAGCATGGATTTCCTTTTTAGCTTAGAAATACCTACCCTGAAGCCACCTTTTCCGTAAACCCAGGCTGTGCTGGACAAGCATGTGAGAGGGAGAGACTTGTGGCTGGAACGGGCTCTGGTGCCGGTCTCTGAGCTTAGGACAGTCCTGTGGACCTGAGAGGACTAAGAGTGACCCGCTACGGCATCAGTCCCATTCAAGAGTCAAGTAAGTTTTACTCTCTGAAATTTTAACAAGCTGATATTGAAGTGGAGGAAAGATGTGGGACAAATTTGGGGCTCTTTGGAAAGCAGAACAAATTTTAAAACACATGTTATTTCTCCAGGGCAAACGTTGCCCCTCTGATGCACAATGCACCTGCCATCCTTTCATGAACGGGCTAAAGGCTGATACCAGCCTGGCTCCATCGTGTCAATGGTAAGCATATCAAAAATAATAGGAATCCTTTTCAGGCCAAGAGATTCAAATGGATGTTTTGAGTGATCTTTGCCAAAACAAGCATTTTCTACGATTTTGCTTGTCAGAAAAAAAAAAAAAAAAAGCTTCAATTTTACACAAATTTATATCGTCTGCACTTTGAAATTTTTATATTATTTTAAATCTTTTAGTGAACATTATTTTTGGGGAAATTCAGGTCAAATTGCACCCCATTTACTTTAAAAGAAGCCAAATGAAAAATGTAATTTTCTGTTTCTCTTGTCATCATCATCCAGAGTTAAAATTGTTAGGTGTCGCTTCTTTGTGAAGAATACACCATAAAATTAAGATTTTCAAGGGTATTGTGGCATTAGGTGGTATTAGGGATTTAAATGAACCCATGTGTGAAGGGACACCCACAAAGTGCAGAATAAGGGTCCTCCAAAACCAAGGCTGTCCGCCCTGCCCTGAGGAACTCAATGACTCAGCCTCACATACCAGCTGAAGAAATAGAAAAGAAAACACAAAAGAAAGGTCGTGATTCTGTTGATGAAATAAATGGCACCGTGGGATGAATAATACAAACAGCTGTTTTAAGTCTATGGAAATAAAAAGACACTTCTAAGGCATAAATGCTACATCAGGGATGAGTTAATAGGAAAATGGAGTCTGAAAGGCTCTGAAGAGAATAGAACTAATCGCATCTAAGCTTATGAGTCTGATGAATATTCCTACGCAATAATATCACAACAGACTGAATTCTTATTATAGCACATCACGTTGTCTCAGTGAAATAAAAGGAATTACAAAATCACTGCACAGAGTGAACTTTCAGGGGAGCAGGAAGTGTTTTATTGGACATCCTGGAAGACTTCTCTGGAAGTATTTATGTCTCCCACTGTCTTATGTTACTAACATAACAAATAACATATCATTTCAGCTTGTTTTTTAGCATAGAACAGAAAAATGTCAATGGGGGAAAATATGTTATTGAATCTGCTCATAGGTCTTGTGTGGCAAATGGCCAATAAATGTTTCGTTTATATTTTTTTACTTTTAAATGGATTATACTGGCAATTCTGGAAACATGTCTTTCTATATGACAGTATGGCAAAGAATGCAGTTCTATCCAAGAGTGGGAAAACCTGAATTCTAATTCTAATCTTCTGCGAATCTACTGAGTCACCCAGCCAATATCATCTAATCTTTCTGGACTTTGGTTTCATCATTCTTAAAATAATCTCTTAGAAAAACTTTCTGCTCTTTCCAGTTTTTTCCTTACAACTATTCTTTCTAAATCTATGATGGTCAATAATTAAATTTTCATTTATATTCACTGCACTATTTCTTTTATCTAGATTTACAAAATAGGTCCATATAATAACAACACACCCTATTCCATAAATATTAATAGTACCCAAATGGTCTGAAAGAAATTATGGAGATTCTAAGTGATGGGTAAGGGATATATAACTTATACACGGAAAGCCTTTGGTGTGTGAAAAAGAAATGTAAACAACTTTGGATACATATGTGTGTGTATTTATATACGTCCATATGTTTTGAAAGTCATATAAGCTATAAAACGAGGAGAAAATACTTTTGATGTTGGGTGGAAACATAATATATTATGTTGTTTTGATACTTTTAAGAAGATAGAGAGTGACTGAAATAAAAGATCAGATGAATGGAATGTGTGCCACATCCAGGTTCAGATCCTCTGAGGACTTGGGAAGAAGCTGCCACTTATTATTTTATTTATGGTTTTAGTAACCAAATACCTATCGGGGACAAACAAACAGCATACAATGAAAACACGACAAAACTTTGATAACAGAAATGATTACAGCTTTATTGCAGCATTTGTAACAAAAAGACTATTGATCTAGTGACAGAGAGCAGAACAATTGCAGGTAAGGAGTCAGCTGGTAATGTGAACAAGTGCTAGTTTAGGCTGACCTTACAAGAATAGATGACCACCTACATTGTATTACTTGAAAGCCCACGTGATTCTTTCTTCAAAAATATCTTTTACCACTTACCTGGTCTGAAATTCCTGCACTACCAGAAGGAATTTCACCTCTAGAATGACACTTAAATTGTACATGTATAATATCGGAGATAATATCCCACCCCATCGTCTCCCAAGATATAATACATGAGAGGCCTCATTCCATCAGTTACCCCTCCTCCACTCCTGGAACATTCTGCTGCTGGCTTTTGCTGTCTTGCATTCAGCATTTAAATATGTTCATGAGGCTGGGCATAGTGGCGTGGACCCACAATCCCAGCACTATGAGAAGACAAGGCAGAAGGATTGCTTGAGACCAGGAGTTTGAGACCATCCTGGGAAATATGTTGACTCCATCT
The DNA here is from genome assembly GCA_963574655.1 of Perodicticus potto. NCBI lineage: Eukaryota > Metazoa > Chordata > Mammalia > Primates > Lorisidae > Perodicticus > Perodicticus potto. The sequence goes on along the minus strand of CAUYRH010038194.1, from coordinate 14,109 downwards.
CTGCAAAAATATTAGCTGGGCTTGATGGCATGCACCTGTAGTCTCAGCTCCTGGGGAGACGGAAGGATTAATTGAGCTGCCCAGGAATTCAAGGTTACGGTGAACTGTAATTGTGCCATTGCACTCCAGTCTGGGTGAGAGTAAGACCCTGTCAAAAAGAAGGAGAAGAAGAAGGAGGAAGAGGAGAACGAACAAAAAAAGGTCCTCTTGTTTCAAAGGAAAAAACAAATCCCTCAGTCCTACATCTCTTCCACCTGCCATGCCCTCTTACCTCTTCCCAGATAAACATCATTTTCTATTCATCTCTCCAGCCATGGCAGCCTGGTTTCCTCTACCACTTCTGTTCTCAAGGCCACCAAGAATATCCTGACTGGTAAATCCAATGATGTGTATTAGTCCCTGGCTTGTTTGACTTCTCAGCGCATCTGGCTCAGTTGACCACTCTGTCCTTGTCATGCATGCTCCTTACCCTTGGCCTCCATGATACCATAAGCATCTGGCTGTCCTCCTACTTCTCTGGCCAGGACCTTTCAGTCTCCTTTGCAGGTTACACCTCTTCCTCAAATGTTGTTGTTGAGCCTTAGGACAGTGACATTCCAATGGGACTGACATCCCCACCCAAGGGCTTTTCATCCATCATACATCTGTTTAAGCAGGACAACAGAACATGTGAAGATAAACCTACAGTGCAGTCAGTCCCTGACCCACCCCCGCTGGAACGTGACTGTTAAGGTACTGTCCCAGGCCGTACACACCTTGGGAAATCTCATGCCTTACATGTATTTAGCATTGATAACTGTATTAGGGCCACCATTAACTATTTCAGCACCTTTGTAAAAACTAGGAAAAGGTATTTCTTCCTTACTGTCAGATAGCTGTTATAAGAAGTGTGCAAATCTTCAACATCTGTGATGTTAATGATGTCAACCTCAGATGTGGCACTTTGGTGTTGTACCCAACTCAGACCAATTTATGGGTCTGATTACCAAATATGCAGCCCTAGCTTCAGATATAACAATAGCTAATACTTATGCTAAGTCCTAGTATATGCCAGGCACTATTATAAGCCCCTAACACATATTAGGTCATTTAATCTCACAGTAACCCGGCCAGTAGGTACTATTACTATCCCCACTGTACAGAAGAGAAAACTGAGGTACATGAACCTTAAGTAATATGTCTAAGATAGTAGAGCATATAAGTACAGGAGTGAGAATTTGAACCTCAGCAATCTGCACACAGAGCCCAGGTATCTAACCATTATACATTCTGCTGTTGAGGAATTCTGACATCTCTTGGGAACTCAAAACTCAATGTACAAAACTAAGCTCATTGTCCCCCTCCAAACCTGCTCCTCCTCCTGAATTCTCTGGCCATTGATCATCTTGCTTTCATTTTTCTCACTGTTGGTTGTCAATCTATCTCATAATTTCAATTACAATCTCCTATCCCGGCTTTCTACTGATGCTCATGAATCAGAAGACTAGGAAAGGAAACTTTTGACTAGAATACAAGTTCCATGACCTCAGGAATTTATCCTTTTCACTACTACATCCTCTGTGCCAAGAGCCGAAAATTCTTCTTGGCACACAATAAACATTAATAAATATTTGTGGAATAACTAGATTCAGATATGGGCTTGCCTTTTATTTCTCTTGCTTGCTTTTCAGTTCACCCCTGCAAGTTCGAGACAGATGCTCAGCCTATGGGACCTCAGTACATGGTCCAAGCACATATTAAAACCAGTCAGAATCCCCCACTAGGCTGGGAACTTGTCTTTTCCGTTCACTATTTAATCCCTAGAACCCAGCACAATGTCTGGCACAGAGTCAAGATATATTTGCTGAACAAATAGATAAATGGGTGCACGAATGATTGCAGATTTCCACCATGTCTCTGTCTCAAGCTGTTTTGTCGCTCCCCTGAATCACTGCAGAAGCTTTCGAACTGGATTGGCTGGGTCCAGTGTTGCCTTCCTTCCAAATCATTTTCTGTACTTCTACCAAAACAAGCTTTCTAAAACCAAACTCAAATTCAATGCTGTCTCTGCCTTATTTGAGACCTTGAATGTCTCCTTAATGCTCTTAGTATAAAATCCAAACTCTTCGATATCACTTATAAAATCACTTATAACCTGGGCCCCATGTACATGTACCACCTAATCTATTTCTTTTGTCTAATCTTTTGGGTTTTTTTGTTTTTTCGTTTGTTTGTTTGTTTGAGACAGAGTCTCACTCTGTTGCTCTGGCTAGAGTGCCATGGCCTCATTCTAGCTCACAGCACCTCAAACTTCTGCACTCAAGTGATCCATTTTGCTTCAGCCTCCATGGTAACTGGGAATACTGGTGCCCACCACAATGCTTGGCTTATTTTTCTGTTTTTAGTAAAGATGGGGTCTCACTTTGCTCAGGCTGGTCTTGAACTCCTGACCTCAAATGATCTCCCTGCCTCGGCCTTTCAGAATGCTAGGATCTAATCTATTTTTAATTCCTGTTTACGTGCCATTCTCCATCTACAATGTATGTTTCCCATTACCATGAACAAGCCATGCTGTCTCCTTACTTAGAGCTTTTGTACTTGCTTTGGCCTGGAATGCTGACTTCTAACCACTCCTTTCACGAAGCCATCCCTGACCCCTTCCTTCTGGATTAGGTGTACATCCTATGTTCTTCCTCTGCCATGGAAATTATCAGGACACAGTGTTGTAACAATTTCTTTACTTCCACATCTTCCCCTCTTGACTGTAAGCTGTATGGAGACAAGAACTACATCCATCTTATTCACCACTGATTTCCATAACACCTTCTATATTGCCTGGCAACTGGCAAAGTCTCAGAATATATTGGTTGGCTGAATAATACTCTCTAACATTTTCGCAGCTGCTCACAACAGTTTATCAAATTAGTTCATTGTTATGTTGGATGGCACAAAAACCTAGACCTGAAAGATGAAAATAAGGGAAAATTAAGGTTATTTGGGGAGGGGAGGTTGGGAAGTAAAGAAAGTACTAGCTGAAAGACAAAAATTTCTAGGTTAAAATTAGTCAATTAAGTACAAATGGAGAGGATGTCCCCAGGAGGCCAGTGGCTTTAGGATATGACCCCAGTTCCCACAGAAGGACAGAGAAGACTGAGAGTTGCTGGGGACTTTAAATTAAGCTTTCCCAGGGAGAGGCAGGAGACTCTGGAGACAGATCCAGCTGTCAGTTCTGAAAGTCCACCACACAGAGGTCAAAGACAGGATGGCAACAGCAAATAATACGGATTTGCTGCATGAATAAATAAATGGATGGATGAATGAGTGCAGGTTTCCTCCAGTTCTTCCATAGCACACTCAGCTTCTGACAGACCCCCCAAGAGGGTAACCTGGCTTCACAGCAAAACAGTCCATAATCATGAAGAATCCAGAGGTAGGCAACATGGCGCAGCACAAGCTCGCATCCTTGCATGCTCTCTCCAGACCGACCATAGAGTACCAAGTGACTTAGAGCTATTATCTCACTAAACCCTCTATATAAGGGCCCTGTTATTAATCCCATTTTGTAGATGGCAAAATTGAGGCTCAGAGAACAAAATAATTTGTGATGGATGGTGTCAGGATTCAAAAATATAGAGAGAACTGCTTGCCTCCCAAGTCCAAGTTCCTATTGTCCACGCTCTCCTGCCTCACATAATAAATACCACATATTAATGTCTACACTCTGCAAGATTAATTGCACTGTTTATCTAATTTAGGTGCCTTTCTACTGTAAGAGGTATACACTGAAACATAGAAAGGAAAGCATTTTGCCTGATGTCAAGCAGGCAGTAAGAAAATGAAGCTAGACTTTAAACTTAGGTCTGCCTGTCTCAAAAGCCCAAAAGCCCTCTACATCATGACCCCTGTTCTGAAAAATTAATCTTTTAGAAGAGTCTTGAGTCATGGGTCAGGGCTACGTGATTAACAAGGATGAGTTGGGATAAATCTCCCAGTACTAAGTTAAAAGAGCAGGGCTCGAATTCTTCCTGTAGCCGGCCATGGCCCTGACTGATCCCAGGGGGGCCCAGTCAGACTGGGAAGAGAGGTGTGGGAAGGTGTAGAGACCTATAAAGAGAAGGGAAGGGAGGCGTAAGCAGTCTGGAGAGAGCCTGCCCAGAGAACCAAATGGTTGCAGCAGTGCAAAACTGAGAACCAGGCTGACCAGATATCAAGCCAAGAATGAGGGGTCACTGATAGAAATACTGCCAGGGAAGGAGGGATGTGAAGAAAGCAATACAAAATCATTTTAACCACTTAAAGTTTGTTTAGCAAAAGTCCTGGCTATAGACCAAGACAGATGTCCACATTTATGCATGTTTCTCTTTCCATTCATTTTACAGCCTGTAACCTATTCTTTCTGCAATGTTACAAGAAGACAAAATTTTTACAGCTATAATCATTTCATATAGAGCATTTCTTTTAGGCTATGTGGATATAATCATATACCATATGACCTAGATGAGGAGACTGGGAGGATGATCTTTTTTTTGATCCCAGGAAAGGATTTAAAATAGAGAATGATCTAGAAGAGATCAGCAGTGGACTGATTGTGGAAGGTTTTCTCTTTCTCAGCTTGTCTTAATTGTTTTCTCCAATGTTTGCGATGCAATCAGATTATATTAAAAATAATAATGACTGTCAATTAGAAGATTTAAATAAGGCTGAAAATATTTTTATTTTCTAATGTGCTAATTGTCAAAGGAGAAAGTCTATATGCAAACTCAATCAGAGGATCTGCCAGTTAGAAAGACCTGCCCAGGTGCAAAAGTGACAACAGGCAGGGAATTCCTCTGTTTGTTTCCTTTCTTTCATAAGTTCATATTCTGAGGAGGAAGTTAACAGATGATTTATTAAAATTCTTATCCTTGTTAATATGGTGTGATGGGATTAATAATAGATTCAGTCAAGAATCGGGAGTTGGATTGTAGGTATGTCACTGATTAGTCCTGTGACTGGGGTCAAGTCTCCTCCCTTCTCTAGGCTTCTTTTGTCTCATTTATAAAAAATAAGGTGTTGGGCTATGAGACTTTAAGATCCTTCTAGTTCTGAGATACGGTGATGCTAAATGAACTGATTCCAGCATCTCTAATACATTAGGCAGTTGAGCATTGAAATCCTGATGGTAAGCCTAGCTCTGCCTCAGTGGCAGATACTAGTAATTCATATCATAAGAATTTCCAACTTGTGACCATTCATTCCCTTCCTTTAATCCCTAGACCTTATTGTTCCAAAACAAGGAATAATGCTAGAACAGAAATGGAAGCCAAATTCCCCCGAGCACGCTGTGAGTAGTCCTGTAGCACCTGCTCTCTACTCTGTTGATTAAAATAAAAAATAAAATCTCCTGTGTCCATCTGGCTCATTCAAAGGTTGCCAACCTGGCATCATTCATGGTACTAAATTCACTGACTCTTATCTAAAACAAATTTTATCATTTCTGTTCATGGGCTCAGCATGGATGGAATCAGCAGATTTTGCTACAACTAGTTAGTGACACTTAATTCCAATGAGCAAATCACAAATTCCACACAGGTAATATTTCTTTATGTACTTCAAAACAGGTTACAGAAATAGCAATTTAATAGAGAGTTTTGGGGAAAAAATAGCAATTTAAATTTTTGGAAAAAACAAGACAATCCTCCATTTTAGTTTAAAATGAATAATTTCAAATCTAAAGTCATATTAAATGGCCATTAGAAAATAGAGAAATAGGCTCAACGCCTGTGGCTCAAGCAGCTAAGGCTCCAGCCACATACACCTGAGCTGGCGGGTTTGAATTCAGCCCAGGCCAGCCAAATAGCAATGACGGCTGCAACCAAAAAATAACCAGGCTTTGTGGCTGGCGCCTGTAGTCCCAGCTACTTGGGAGGTGGAGGCAGGACACTTGCTCAAGCCCAGGAGTTGGAGGTTGCTATGAGCTGTGATGCCATGGCACTCTACCCAGGGCGACAGCTTGAGGCTCTGTCTCAAAAAGAAAATAGATAAATAAACCTTCAAAAACAAAAGGTAAATTATTATTTAATTGGAAGCACATAATATAAATTGTAAACTATCAAATCTATAAAACAATGGAAATTAACTTTTTTAAATAAAAATTAGCTGTGGCTATATATACAACCTCAGAAAACTTCATAATTAAAGAGGCAATAAGGAAATAGGAAAACAGTGAATATTCATTCCAATAAAAATAGTACCATAAGAATATACAATCAACCTAATGTGCTTATGAAATTTTCCACAACCGTTATAGCACAAAAATGAAAGTTTCTTTTCATTATGAAAACATCATCAAATATCCATTTTGGCTGTTTTCTATTAATATTTCTCTGAAAAGTAAAAGTAAAACAAATCACTAGATCTTTTGATGCTTGATAATAAATTTATGAGGGTGAAAACTATGAATAATTAGCCACTTAGGGGGAAAAATTGGCCTTTTGCTGTCTCCCTTTCTAGTTTATGTACATTATCATTTCAGATTTATAAATATTCAAAGATCATAAATGTATGTCATATTCCTTACCAAAGAACAGACACTTTAATTGAAATTTTTATATTGATCCTTCTTAATAGTTTAAGAAATGTCAGAGCCAAGAAAAAATGTTATCATACTTTAATAGGCCAATTGCTTAAGATTAATTTGCACTTTGTCACATATTGATTCTTGAAGTACTTTATAAATTAAATGAGAGTAATTAGCACAGCGAAATATGAGAACGAATGAAGAACTAATAACTATTGTATCTTCCATCTCACTGCTTGATATTGGTCTGTTCAAGAGATCTATTTCTTTCTGGTTAAGTCTAAGGATAGGGAATAATTCCAGGCCTTGGTCCATTTTTTCCACATTCTCAAATTTCTGGGCATAGAGTTTCTTGTAGTAGTCAGAGATAATCTCTTATATCTCTGTGATATCTTTTGTTATTTCCCCTTTTTCATTTCTGATGGAAGTTATTAGAGATTTTACTTTTCTGTTTCTAGCTAATCTGGCCAAAGTTTTATTGATTTTATTTATTTTTAGAAGTCCTGGGGCAGATAGCTTCACACTAGAATTCTATCAAACTTCAAGGAAGAGCTAGTGCCTATCCTGCAGAAACTATTCTAAAACATTGAGAAGGAAGAAACCTTCCTTAACATGTTCTATGAAGGAAATGCACCCTGATACCAAAAAACAGGAAAGGACCTAACTGAAAAGGAGAACTATAGACAAATTTCACTAATGAATATATATGTAAAAATACTCAATAAAATCTTAGCCAATAGATTACAGCTTCTCATTAAAAATATTATACATCACAATCAAGTAGGCTTCATCAAAGGGATGCAACTCTGGTTTAACATACACAAATCCATAAATGTAATTCACCTTCTCAATAGAAGCAAAAACAAAGACCATAATACAATCCTCTCAAAAGATGCAGAAAAAACACTTGATAAAATTCAGCATCTTTTTCTAACAAGAACACTTAAGAATATAGGATTAGGTGACACATTTCTTAAACTTAATGAAGCCATCTACCGTAAGCCCACAGTTAATATTATAACCAGATGTAGTAAAACTGAAAGCTTTTCCACTTAGAACTGGAACCAGACAAGGATATCCTCTATTGCCAAGGATATCCGCTATGATTCCACATAGTGCTAGAAGTTCTAGCCTAAGCAATCAGACAAGAGAAGGAGATAAAGGACACCCAAATGGGGGCAAAGGAGGTTAAACTCTTGCTCTTTGTTGATGATATCATCTCATACTTAGAGAACCCCAGAGATTCAATCCCAGGACTCCTGGAAGTGATCAAGAAATACCATAACATCTCAGAGTATAAAATAAATGTCCACAAATCATTAGTAGCCTTTGTACATGCCAATAACAGACAAGTTGAGAAGCTAATCAAAGACACAATTCCCTCCACAGTAGTGTCAAAGAAAATGAAATATCTAGGAATATACCTAACAAAAGAGGTGAAGGAACTCTACAAAGAGAATTAGGAAACCCTAAGAAAAGAAATAGCAGAAAATGGAAGAACATGCTCCTGGCTGGGAAGAATCAACATTGTTTGAATGTCTATACTTCCCAAAGCACTATGAAGATTCAATGTAATCTCCATTAAAATATCAACATAGAGATGTTTGTTTGTTTGTTTGTTTTCTCAGCAATAACACCCTGGTGAGATAGAGGACAAAAGGACAATGGAATGTGGGCAAGTTGTGTAAGAATTGAATAGGAGAGACTAGGTCTTGTCACCCCCTCACCTTCTACTTATACTGGTCATGAACCTTAGGAGCACATTTCCATTTCCCCAGAGAAAGCACCTTTCAAAAGTAAGTTGTAGTTGGAGAGAAAAGTGATGGAAATGATAATATGAGCTGAACTTGATTAGTAATTATACATCATTAGCATTGCACAAAGAGACTTTAGGGCCAATGAAACATGTGGCATTTAAATGGAAGTTATTATTATGTGTTTCCCTAGGTAGAAAGAGAATAATACAGTTTATTAAGCACTAGTTATGTGCTATGCGCTTTACATACATGATTTCATTTAAAACTCCCAACTACCCTGCAAAATAAATGTTATTATCTCCTTTTTAAAGATAAAGAAATTGAACCTGAGAGAGGTTAAGCAATGTGCTCAAAGTCACTGGGAATAAATGGTGGAACTGAAATTCAAATTTAGATTAATGCAATTCAGAAACACACGCTTTACTCATTTAACAACAAAAAGCCTTACCAAGTCAACTATGTATGATTTAAGACTATTTAAAAAAATGTTAAAAGAGTTACATCCCAAATAAATTCTTTTGTAGACTCTCTAGTTCTGCCTTTCAACCAGGTAGCAAGAATAAAAGAGTATTAAAGCATATTAATAAGCATATAAAAAGAACATATTAAAGCAAGAATAAGAGGCCCTTAAAAACACAAGGAGAAATTTGATTAATTGAGGAGAGGTACACCAGCAATTCCCAGACACATTGCAGAAAAGATGAATAACGCACTAAAGCGCTTGGAGCATCCATCACTCTATGTGTGTGTTTTTAAATAGAACAGAGTGTTTGGCATGAATCTCTTTTGTGTTCTCAAGTCACAGTGTTTTATGCATTGCTGCTTTTTTGAGGTTACAGAACAGAGAAGTCCAGAATTTATCCTGCTGGTTTTGTATTTGCCTTTCTCAGAATTAGGTTAACATATCTCGATGCAGACGGAATAAAGGGAAGGAATGCCTCCACTGTAAATCCTCCGGGAAACAATAAATAGCATTCCAAGTAAATTTACAAAATATATCATAGACATACACACCAAAAGGGTACACACTTTGGGCCACTTGTACACCTTTACTCACCTACATACAGAAAAGGAAAAAGACATGTTTTCTCATTCATCCTCAAAATTCCTTTTGAATTAGGAAATAATTTACAGTAAGGGAAACTACAATAAAACACACGTTATAAAAATGAGTTTCATGGGTTAATTCCAAAGTATTTTTTTTGTGTGTGGTATCTTTTTTTTTTTTTTTTGCTCTCATCTCTTTAAAAATGAGCTTTTTTTGCTTAAATATCTCCAGATATCTGGATGAATAATTAAACATGGACCAAATTATGAAGCTATCGTTATCCAACAGTCATTTTAAATTATTTATCTCTTTAGCCCTATTATTTTTGTGTCTATTATATGCAGGCAACATAGGAAATGGAAAGATTAATAAAATTTCATGGCTGCCCTCAAAAGCTTAGAATCTATTAATATAGCAAAAGAGAGTGCATACATTATAATAATAAAATAATTGCCATAACACTTTTAGAATTCATGTTATAAAAGGGGAAAAAAATCACTATTAGCTTGATGAAGAGGTAGCATTAGAGATGGGTTTTGAAAAGTAAAAATATTTGAAATTGGAGCAAGATGGGAAATGAAAAATAGCAGACTTGATAACTCTGAAATATTAACAGAGGCATGAAGTTGGCAAAGTTTAAAGTATATTTAGGGTGTGGCTTATACTGTAATTTAATACAAGATATGTATCAAAAATATTCCCAGAAAAGTAAATTTACTATCAAATTTCAAGGCTTGCAATGGCTGACTGCATAGATAATTATGAGGAATACAAAGAGTAGAGTTTTTTTGGAAGGAATGCAATGAACTCTATCTTTACACAGTAAGGGCACTGTGTCGCAATGCTCAGTTTCACACAATGGAAGACAGGAGGCAGTGGAAGGCCTGAGCCATATATGAGGGGAGAGGAGAATAGAACAGAATAAAAATGCCATAATGGCTATGCAGTAGCAAGCGCCTAGCTGAGATTAGATACCATCAGTGGATATAGAACCCAACAGTGCTATTTTGTCACCTTATCCAACAAAATTAGAACAGAAAAATAGGCAATGTGATTATTGTTAATTATAGACATGTCAGAAAGTGAAGACTGCAGAGAATTTTGGGATGCCACTGGAGACACACACCAAGAAGTCTGGCCTGGTTAAAAAAGCAAGTGAATACACAAGGTCATGTGACACAGTCACACGAATGGCCTCATAAAAGTGATGAGTCCATGACTTGAGGCCATGTAGGGGAGGAACAGAAACAGCAGGCATGGGGGGGGGGGGGAGAAAAGAATAGAGGAAGAATCAAAGACATGATATTGGGCGAGGAAAATTATTTCATGCTGATGGATTTCAAAGTTTATTTGTGCCAATAGTTTGAATTAAAAATATCAGTGTTTATTTAAAATGAAAAAACAAAAGAAATAGAATATGAAAGAGCTTTTGCAAGGCCTAATGCAATAAACTAGTAGTGAATAAGGAAGGGAAGCCTTTGGGTAGAGCGGGTGTGGAAAGAGCAGGGATGGAATAAACATATATTCCATAAGAGGAAGATAAGGGAGAGGGTATTGAGGGCCACTGAGGGAAGATGAGAGATGTGATGTAGGTAAAATTTGCTTAATTAAGGGGCTTGGAGACTTGGCTAGTCCTGGTGGACCAACTGAAATGGAAGCCATTAAAATATGGCTGTAACAAAGGAGTACAAACTAGGTGTCTGAAATGACAGAAATGTATTATTTCACCATTGAAGAGGATGCAAGTCTGAGATCAAGGTGTCGGCCAGGTCGGCTCCTTCTGAAGACAGTGGGGAAGATGCTGTTTCGTGCCTCTTGTCTAGCTGCTGGTAATTTATTATGTGTTGACAATCTTTGGCATTTCTTGGCCTGTAAAAGCATTATCCCATCTCTGCTTTCATCTTCACAGAGTGGTGTGTTTGTGTGTGTGTATTTATGTCCAAATTTCCCCATTTTATTAGGACATCAATCAGACTAGGGGCCCAGTCTACTCTAGCATGGCTTCATCTTAACTAATTACATCTACCCTGACCCTTTTTCCAAATAAGGTCATATTTGGGGGTAGGACTTCAACATTTGAATCTTGGAAGAATGCAGTTCAACCCATAAGAGGGGGCTTAGCAAAATGTTGCTGGAATTGGAACTGTGACCTATGGTCTCCTCCAGGGACTAAGTTTGGTCTCAATGTCTTCTCAGGGCTTCCAGCACAAGGGAGGGAGCAAGTAAAAGTGAACTTCTGCATGTTTGGCCTTGTGCAGACAAAGCCTTTGAATAATTGACTCAGTTTTGTATTTTGTATGGATGCTTAGACATTCATATATTCATAAATACAATATGTGTGCATATAACTGTCTGCTAAAATGACTGTATACAAGTCATTCAAGTGTAAAATTTAGAAGTGGGAATAATGCAAAGGGAGACAAATTTGCAATATGATAATCCACAAGACAAGTATTACCACTCTATGCTGAATTCCCTTGATGTTTTCTCCGCAAGGCTGAAAGAGATGTTCAGCCTTAGGCCATAAAACAATCAATATAAGGTTGATGAACCGCAATTAAAACATGTCAAGATCTAAAGGCTATTGAAGACAAATGATCCTTCATTGAAGATGTTTCTCAAAGACAGAATAAATGATAGTCCTGGGAGACCAGAAGTCAGTTCTAGAAAAGTCTCAGCCTAATAATCCTTCAGGAAAAGCTGGCAACACTCAAAATGCCAAGGTTTTTAGCAATCCAGAAAAACTGTCACCGTTTATTTCATGTTGGTTTTCCAAGTAAATCCTCAAAAGTAAGATCTAAGAATTTAATACGGAAACTTACCCTTTAGCATTCCAACAAAAAATAGTAAGAAGGTTAAAATGATTCTGTTGCAAGTATAATGGAGGATGGCATGAACGATTTTTACTTTGGCTTTGAATTTTCATTTTTTAAATGATTCCTCATTTTTTCATCTTTACGGTACCACAAAAGGTGCTTATTACTTTTGAAATTTAGTATTTAGCAAAAGATCAAGTCAAAGCACAGTGAGCTTAAAATACTCTTACCTCTCACTTGTCACCTACTCACCTTCAGGTTGAGGTGACTTCCCACACTACCACCTTTACCCTCAATTTAAGTAAGGCTACTTGAACTTTCAAAATATTAGATTTTGACATGCATATATGTCTGTGAGAATTGTCTAATCCCTGCTTCTCGGCCCTAGATTCTAAACTTCTCTAAAGCAGGAAATTGTCCTTTATGCTCATAACTGTATCTCCAGTCCAAATAGATATTCCACAAATATTTATTAAATGAATGAATGAAGACTTAAAGGCTGAAAGATTAAACAGTAAATTATATTTACTTGAAGTTGCTTGACTAGTCCTGATACAAAGAGAAGATAACACATGCCTTACTTTATGTGAATTGAAATAAAATCTTATGACTCCCTCCACTGGCTGGCTGAATGGACTCCTCTTGGTCAATGGGATACCCTGAAACTGAGTTGCTAGCCCTGAGAAGGGAGGTTAGAACTGCCTCATCATGCATCCTCCTCTTCATGGAGACGACCATTGTAACTCATTAACAGGCCTAAGGCTATGCAAGACAAACCTGCAAGTCCTCCATTTACATAACAAATCACTTGAGTTTGGGTATACACCTGGTGGCTTGTCTCTAATTTACAAACTTTCTGTCTTAATTTAAAGCACTCCAAGCCTGTTAGAGTTGTTACAGAGTCTCACTCTGTCACCCTGGGTAGACAGTACCATGGCCAACTCTTGGGCTCAAGGATCCTCTTGCCTCAGCCTCCCAAGTAGCTGGGACTACAAGTGCTCACCACAACACCGGGTTATTGTTAGAGAAGGTGTCTAACTCTAGCTCAGGCTGGTCTTGAACTCCTGAGCTCAAGCAATCCACCCACGTTGGCTTCCCAGAGCGCTGGGATTATAAGCATGAGCCACCACGCCCAGCCCAAGTCTTTAGACCAGTGATCCTCAATCATTGTACCTTAGCACACTGGTGTACCATGAGAGGATCTTAGGTGTGCCCTGAACATTTTCAAAAGTGTTAATTAAATTTTTTTTTTTTGAGCAAAGCAAACAAACATTTATAAAATTCTAATTTTTTTTTTTAGGTTATTATTTATATAATCTTGTTTCTTTTCCTTCTTTTTTTTTTGTTTTATATACATGTATTGTATTATTCTTCATTACATTATTCCCCCCCCCCCACGAACCCTCCATGGTAAGACAGAATTGATTTACAGAAAAGAATACAGAAAACACCAAAGCTCCTGGTAGAGGAAGAGATTTCAAGTGAGGAGAGAGAAGCTCTCTCCGTTCCTCTCCTGGTCTTTCCCTGTCTCCTCCTCTAGGCCTCTAGCCTCAGGGTATATATAGGTGTATGGGTTCCTTGGCCAGGAAACGAATGAATGCAGCAGTTAGATCGAGTCTTCGCCCCTTTTCCCTAACAGCAGTTGGGGTTTCTACTCGGAGAGGGAGAATTGATGCAGGACATCTGGCACCCTAGCCAGCTCAGTGGAGCTGGCGGACCTTCCGCCTCCTCCGTGGTGATGTTGGTGCTGCGGCAACCAGCTGAAGAGCCAGTAGGCTGGATGACAGGCAAGGAGGGGCACCTACAACGCCCACCAGAGGCTCCAATAGCCAAAAAGGCTGGACAACTGCTGAGCAGACACCTGTGCCTTGGTGTCTCCTTCACTTTACACTTGGGACTAAATGTGGAACCCCCATTTCCTATGCCTAGGTCAGTTTCTTGTGAATTTCC
>CAUYRH010038193.1:0-12574 GCA_963574655.1 Perodicticus potto | reverse complement strand
CACTTGTTTACAAGGATTTGCATAGATAATCCTCTCTGGAAGCACCCTGAGACTTTGCACCAATTGTATTTCAGTCTTGCTAGCACAGTCAAATCCTGTCCCAATGGCAGCAAGGGTCTTCACAATGGCTCTACTGTCATTTGACTGCATAAAAGGGAGTGACATAAGGAAGATCTTTTAGCCATCTTCAGTGTTTCTTCAGAACATCTCCAAGGTCTCCTACATAGAAAGCATCCTTATCATCAGAAGAGGAAACTTCATTGATTTTTCGATCCAGAATGTCCTTGGCAGTAAAACCTTCATCAAACAAGTGGCAGTCAAACTCTTCATTACTAATGTTGTTCATGGTTTCTTGATATTTCTTTGAAAAACTAAGGGATAGAATTTATTTATTTATATTTATTTATTTATTTGCAGAGACAGAGTCTCACTTTATCGCCCTCAGTCAGGCGCCATGGCGTCACACAGCTCACAGCAACCTCCAACTCCTGGGCTTAGGCGATTCTCTTGCCTCAGCCTCCCAAGTAGCTGGGACTACAGGCATCCGCCACAACGCCCAGCTATTTTTCTGTTTTTGCAGTTTGGCTGGAGCCAGGTTTGAACCCGCCACCTTCAGTATATGGAGCCAGCGCCCTGCTCGCTGAGCCACAGGCGCTGCCCTAAGAGATGGAATTTAAAGAAATACTTCCAGCTTCTCACAAAGGCAATTCTCCAGGAATTCTGAATCCCACTGTGTGTGTCCACCAGCAACAGTGGAAACATTCTTAGAGCATCCAGGCGCCGCAGGCCAGCCCCATGGAGAAGCTGGAAAGCCGCTGCCTGCTCAGAGCCGGAGCTGGAGCTGCAGGAGCGCTTGGCCGCCCCTGCCGCACCCATCAGCGCCTGGCTCCCACTTGCTGGAGACACCGGCCGAGGTGGCACCGGAGCAGCTGGCAGAGGGGCAGCCAGGGTGGTGACTTCGGGGACTGACCTCCACATTTTCAGTGTCAATAGAAAATGGGTTATGGAAAAGCTGTATGTCCTGTTCATGGAGATGAAGCTCTTTAAATCTAAATTGGAACTCCTTCTGCAACTTTTCCAGTGAATCCACACGTTCTGTTTGGGAATGCAACCAGTGGTTTTTCCGCTAACAGATTTTGCGGGCCCAGGATGAGGCCGCTGCTAAACAGGACAGGCAGCGGAGGCAAAAACATCCGGCGGGCCGGATAAATGTCCTCGGGGCAGGGCTGGTGGGGGGGGGCTGCATGTGGCCCGTGGACCGTAGTTTGAGGACCCCAGACTTAGAACAATGTCTGGCAATAGTAAATTCTGTATATAGTGTTAGCTATTATAGCACCTAGTGCATAGAATGCATTAAATGTATTTATAGATCTTAATAATACATAAGAGTATTATTTTGGTTGTTAGCTTTCAACATACTTGACTGTCACCGCATGTTTCAGATTTTCTACAACCTTTTAATGACTTCTTTATTGCTGATAGAAGTGCTTAATTTCTTTTGTTATTAAGTAACTAAGACAATATATTTAGAATTTTGAAAACTTCGTTTTATAACTATAATTGTTATTTTGTAATTAAAGGCATGGTGATTTATTTATTTATATGTATTTATTTATTGTTTTTTAAGATAGTCTCACATTGTTGCCCTGGGTAGAGTGATGTGGTATCATAGCTCACAGCAACCTCCAACTCTTGGGCTTGAGCAGTCGTCTGGCTTCAGTCTCCCAAGGCTGGGACTACAAGTGGCCAACACAACACCCAGCTAGTTTATTTTTAGTAGAGACAGGGTCTCTCTCTTTCTCAGGCTAGTCTCGAACTCCTGAGCTCAAGCAGTCCACCCATCTCGGCCTTCCAGAGTGCTAAGATTACAGGTGTGAGCCCCCACTCCCCGCCCAAAAGCATGGTGATTTTAATTCTTGGGTTCTTAATTTATTCTTCATGTTGCTACACTATCTACCAAGAGAAGACATTTTAAAATTCTTGTCTCTCTGTATAAGTGTTGTCTATAAACCGTAGCATTTATCTATTGACGTGACTGTCTTTCACAAAACGAATAGGACAGTAAAAGTGTAGTACTTTTTTATCATATAAAATAATGAAATACCTAATTTTGTGCTGAACTTTATTAAGGCACTTGTATAAGATAATGTGTCCTTTGATTTGATTTCTTGTCTATTGACATTATAACAAAAAGGACAGGTAATAATTGAAAGAAGGGGAGGGATTTCTTTTGTGAGCTAATAACTGCTAGCTTAATCTTCCCACCTATGTGAAAAATGTTTTGGACACAAAAAAGAGTTAATGACACTAAGGACCAAAAAAAAAAAAAAAAAAGTTAGTAGATAATATATTAGTCCGCCCTTTATAAAGAGTTTGCCAGTTCTGTCAAAAATCTAGCATGGCCTACAAGCATTAACTGTTCTGGATTATTTGAGGGTATATTTTTTAATATTGTCTTCTTTGTGACAAGATTAAGATAGTAACTTATAAAAACATCTTTACTCTGAAGACACTATAGTTTGATTTCTCATAACCATAATTTGGGGTTTGGGAACATACAAACTATTTTATTTCTCATTCTTTCGATCAAGGCTGGGCCTTAGAGCAAGAGACAGCAAACACTTTCTGTAAAAGGGCTAGGTTGTAAATATTTTAAGCTTGGTGATCATGTGTTTGCTGTCACAACTGTTCAGCTTTGTCCTTTTAGCCGAAAGCAGCCATAGACAACATGTAAAACATGTGACTAAGGTGAAAGGAAATTTCATTGACAGGCTGACCAATGCTTTAGACTATAAAATTTACTTCTTATAGTCTTTTTGATGAAAATTTAAGATACAGTTTATTTCCTTTATAAATAAATCTTTTAATTTATACTAGCAGATGTTGATGTTTAATTGATAGAGCACAAAACTGAACCTAGATAAGCCCATGTTAGCTTTTTATGTCATAGAATTTTGTTACTGTAATTTGAAAGAAATAGAAAATGATTTGGACCCTGGAATCAGAACAGACTTTTTACTTAACTGTACCTGATTACTTCCTGACTAAGGACAAATTTTTTATGGCTTGGAACTTTAACTTTTTCATTTATAAAATAAGAATAATTGTAGCCCTCTCCCTAGGGTTGTTACATTTTCCCTTTAACTATCTTTTTATAAATTCAATTTAGTAAGGTTAATTTAGTTGTTAACTTGTGCTTCTTTCAGAACCTAGGAAGGACCAGCACAAAGATGAGCAAGTACCTCTATTCTTGTCATACTGAGCAATTCAAACTCCTAGAATTTCAAAATGCTTTAATATTTGTTAGTTTTTAAGATATTTTTCTGTTTCTATTAACGTTTGAATTTTTAGTTTTACAGATTTTCTTGGGCAAATTATAGCATATTATTATAAAAATATGGAGTAAATTTTGATCTTTGTTAGTGAAAGCCTGCTCTAGAATTTGTAAGAATCTTAGTTCATCAACTGGCAAATAGCCCCTAGGAGAAGCAGGCTGCAGAAAGTTCCTGTTTTATACTCCATGTAATCTTTGATTGACTGGAAATTGGTATTCAGTAGGTGCATGTTAGCATACTGAAATGTTACTCATCTTTAAAAAACACATCTTGTTTGGAATGAGAAAACAAATGTTAGATGCATGACTCAAAGTATAAGGTATCCTGTATATACTCAAGTATGAAGTTTTAGCTAATATATGAAAGCATAGTAAAATATATCCTTTGTAACTTTGCAACTTAGGGACAGAATAAAAGGTCATTGAGACTATGGAATTTTGTAAGACACTTCAAAAGATTCCTCAAACAGCAGTAGGAGAGCAGAATGAAATGGGACAAGAGTGAAGTAGAAAAAGTAATTTGATGGCTTGACAACAGTGCAGCCAAAGAATGATTATCACTTGAATGAGAATGGCTGAAGAAGAAGTGAAGGGAAATCAACAGATTCAAGATATATTTAGTAGATAACATTTTCTGGAACTGATTGATGTTAGGGGCTTAGGAGAATAAATAATTGACTTCCAAGTTTTTGCCTTTCACAATGGGAAAACCATGATATGTTTGCTAAGGTGAGAAAACATTAAAAACAGAACTAAAGATGGGGGATGGGGGTGGGTCATGAATTCTGTTTTGGACCTTTTTAATATAGGCAAATCTCAATGAATTTGAGAGAGGAGAAAAAGGGCGCAGTTAGAGGGAAATGAGAGGCAGAAGGTTTTTAAATGACATAAATGCTGAAGAGAAGGAAGGATCCAATTTTGAAGTTTTAAAATTGAAAGGGGAGGGGCTAATCAAAAGAAAAATCCTTAAAGTCTAGAAAGAGCATACCAAAGTGGAATTATTGGCCTTAAACAAGAGGTGCAATATCTCTGCTGTTTCAACCAGAGAAAGTAAAAAGAGGGCTGTGTAAGTGAGAACTATTTTCTCTGAGGTATGGGACTATCATTTGGGGTAATGAAGGTGAACAGGAATCAGTACCTTGAGAGGAGTAGAAATTTGAAATAGTTATGGTGATTAGTGAATTGAGAAACATAGTAGAATTTCTGGCAGCATTAAGACACACTTTTTAATTTAATGAATATAATTTAAATATTAAATTAGATTTGGAGGAAAACAGCAATAAAGTGAACTCTACTTAGCAGAAGAGGTCACTGATGGTCCTCTGAACTTATACATATTGACATCAATTTGCCAAGACCTAGTGCTACCCTGGACATTAAAGCAGGGACATTATTTGTAGTACCCCAAATACAGCTGCTGTACAGCCTCACTGTAGTATATTATTTCATTTAACTTTTAGTGTTACTTGTATTGGTTAGGCCTATTTTGTTTCTAACTCATGTTCTTTTTTTCCCTTCTAGGCAGGCAGAAGTCCTGAAGGCTGACATGACAGGTATTGGCTGGCTTGTTTCTTTTTCACAACTATTAATAGAAGGATATTCTCATTTCTATAGTACTCTTAGCTCTAAATCCTGTCCTAGTTGCCAGAAAGGATAACTTAGTATTTGCTTTAAGTATTTATTATTTTTAGTACTTTGAATTCTCATTTAAATAACCTGTCAAGAATTTTACGTATGTTACACTGAATTGAATGTTACTTAATTTAATGTATATATTTACTTAATTTTTATGAACTTACCAGTGATTTAAGACATAACAAAAAATAATTCATATCCCAAAGAAACCTAAGTATCTTATGGTATTAGATTAGTATCTTTCTGGGAAAATGTTCTTTTCCTATTTATAATTACCAACACTGGAGTAGTAGGTAAACCTTCAGAAGAAATAGTTCTAGGAAAACTCTACGGAACATCCTTGAAGTTTAGTGAGCTCCCTTGTTGCCTTACTTTCTTTTCTCCCATATCTTTGTGGCTTGAATAGTAGCTGAGGTCTTCTGGAAGAATAACTACTGAACTTAGCCACTGAAAGGAGATGATTTTAACTCCAAAATTAGGAAATACATGGTAACGACTGTGTGGTGATCAGTATGCCTTCCATTATAATCTATGCTAAATGTAAGAGGAATATATGATAATGATTATCATTGTAATTTTTGAAGAATTTAGTTCTGAAGTGAAATCTATGAAGAATTTTTAAATTATTGTGGTAACCAACATGCATGTCAAGGTTTACAATTGAAGAGGACTGTTGAGATGTCTTTTTCTTAACTCTGGTATTACAGGCTAATGTTCTAAGATATCATGGGTATATTCATTGTCAGCTCGTTCGAGGAAAAAGACAAAATACAAATAAGAAAGCTTATTATAGATTTACCTGGTTAACACCTACATTCTTTTCCATTATTAACAGATTATCATCATCATCTATTTTGTGTATGTCAGTGTTGGCTCTGAGCTACTCTGGAATTGTCATTGAAAGCATATGCAAGCATGGTGCCATGCACCTGTAGTCCCAGCTACTTGGGAGGCTGAGCAGGGAGGATCATTTGAGCCCTGGACTTTGAGGCTACCGTGAGCTATGATGGTGCCACTGCACTCTAGCCTAGCCACAGAGTGAGATCTCATCTCTCTAAAAAAGAAAGAGAGAATGAAAGCCTGTTCTGTGGAGCAACATCAAGCTGTCTGTGCCATTTACTTTTTCTTAAGTATTGAACATCCTTAGTAAATAGTCTTAGGGTTTGACTCGTATAGGGGACCGTTGGCTACCCAGGAACTTTAAGATATTAAATCTACTCATTTAAATGACAGTCTGTCTGATAGATAAGACTTAATTTCTTACAGTTTCCTTTCTTGCCATGATGAGTTGAAGCATGGTTGAATAAGTCTATAAATCTATTATTTGGTGATTAAAAACTTAGTAAGGGGCTCGGTGCCTGTGGCTCAAACAGCTAAGGCGCCAGCCACATACACCTGAGCTGGCTGGTTTGAATCCAGCCCGGGCCCGCCAAACAACAATTGCAATCAAAAAATAGCTGGGCATTGTAGCAGGCGCCAGTAGTCCCAGCTACTTGGGAGGTGGAGGCAGGAGACTCACTTGAGCCCAGGAGTTGGAGGTTGCTGTGAGGTGTGATGCCACAGCACTCTCCCTAGGGCGAAAGCTTGAGGCTTTGTCTCAAAAAAAAAAAGAACTTAGTAAGGGTCTACGAGTTGATACTAGACTGTTCTAGCCAGCAATCTCTTGGGAGCCCTAACTCACATATCCAGGAGATTCTCTTTGCAGAATAGGATTGTGATGACTATAGATACTAATAGCAAACCTAAAGAACAGTGAAGATTGTGCTGTTGTGCAGCAGCAGAAGTCCTAACCGCAACCAAATAGTCTAACTGGTTATTAGAAGTATATAATTAAAAAGTCTGTTTTTAAGTTCTTCTACTGAGGCAGCTTACTGTCAATTATTGCACTGAAGCCCAGTAATCAGAAAAGCTAACATGCCTTACAGGACTTCGGCAGACTGTGTGGCCCCAGTTTTACGTTATGTGTAGTCGCATACATTACATATAGCTTGACCTCCTGATTTCATCCATACTCAGGATCTCATCTGGCTTTTTGAGCACTTTAATTTCAGTGTCTAACCAGTCCTTCTTTACATCAAATGACAAGTATGGATTACTCACAAAAGCATCTTGGAAAGCAGTCTGCCACTCATTAAAATACTGCATTTTGCTGGGTAAAATGCATTCCGGTGTATATTGTGCACCCATGTTTTTTTCCCAGACTTTCAGGAAAATACCCCTTGATTTTCCAGCTGGCTCTCCACTGGGAGTAACAAACCTGGGGAGGCTAGCACACCCCTAGCAAACATGCAGATCACCCTCTGTGAAGGCTGCTCTTTCACTCTCTCTCAGGAGCTCTTCCCTCCCTACCATGTTGGGGGCTGTGGCCTACCAGTTGGGAGTTTCTAAGGCTGCTCGGCCTATGGGCAGCCAGGGGGGTCCCTGGAGCCTTTGTGGGGCTCCCAGTACCCTCTTTGCAACTGGGCCTTGGGCCTCAGTGCTCACCCAACACAGCTACAGCCCTCCTCACCAGCTGCACCACTTCCCCCTCCCCTGATTGCAGCACTTGGTGGAGGCCTGCCCCTGCCTGCTTCCACCAGATCCCAGATCCTCCTGGACTGGAACCCAGTGCACTCAGGAGGCCCAGGCAGGAGCTCCACCACTCCCAAGCCAGACTACTCATATATAATGTGTACCCTAATTTTTCTTTCAAAAATTTAGGCTAAAAGGTGGCCATTGTACATGACAAAATACAATAATGCTCACTGTGATGGCTTTATTGGAGCAGCAGCA
This sequence comes from Perodicticus potto, assembly GCA_963574655.1. Lineage (NCBI taxonomy): Eukaryota > Metazoa > Chordata > Mammalia > Primates > Lorisidae > Perodicticus > Perodicticus potto. The sequence goes on along the minus strand of CAUYRH010038193.1, from coordinate 4,833 downwards.
GAATATTCAAGCAACTGCTGAATAGTGAGCTGACATGGCATTCTGTAAGGATATTTGTGGGAATGATTCAAAAGAAAAAGAAGAAAGCTTCTTCGGAAAAAGAGATATAGTTAATCAGAATAAACAGACCAACTTGGCAGTCTGTTATTTCAGATGGAGTGAGTTACTATGTGGCATATCGCTTCCTATGATGTGAATAGGTAGAAATTTAGAATGAAACCAGAGGATCAACTATTCTCTTTTTTAGCCATTTTCATTTTATGATGTTATTCCAAACCTGAAAGCACAGAAGCATTTTAAACTAAATTTAGTCATTAGCCAAAAGGTGAAAGTCATTATTTGAAATGTAGTGATATGAAATTTCTGCAGGATTCTATAATTTTTGCTAAGGTTTTGCTTTAGGGAATAGAGAAGGAGGGAATCTTTGGTGTGGTGTAATGGTTTTATCTTTCTATCTATCTACTGTAATGTTTGTGTTTTGTTACTCAGATTCTAAGCTGGGTCCAGCTGAAGTCTGGACATCCAGGCAAGCTCTGCAGGACCTGTACCAGAAAATGCTAGTTACCGATTTGGAATATGCTTTAGACAAGAAAGTAGAACAGGATCTGTAAGTATTATCATTTGGGATGTCCCTGTAAGATCAACAGTTTCACCAAGACTTTAAAATAGTTTGGTTTATGTGTTTTTTCACCATATTTCAGAGTAAGCTTTTTCAATGGAGTGAAATTCTAATATTTGGTATTATTTCAGATACACTTTTTGGAGGTAAGAGGAGAAATGTTTAGAGTTGAATCTTATTAAGGTCATTAAGGCAGCTCTTTTATAGCATATCAGGAAAATAACTATACCTCAAATGCTAAGAATGTTTGAATTCTTTGTATGCAGCCTTATGTTTAAGCCATGGTTTAAAAAATTCAAGAGTGGGCTTTAGAAAAATCTTCCTTTGGTAAATTTGATAGTATGAATTTCTTGGACAGGAAGATTTATTTGCATTCTCAGGAAAATTCTTCTTTTTAGTTAAATAAATTAGCATTTCCTTTTTCTTCCCCAGTAAAACTAAAGAAAGATTTTGTGTATTTAGACTATTCCACTTGTTCTTTCTATGAGAGGTGAAATGACAGATGACCAGATTCCCAAGTGAGTGAGTAAATGTGTTTTGTGCTTGGAACAGACATTAGGTTGATAGAAATTTAAGTCAGTTAAGAGTATTCTATCGAGTAATGCCCATTACCCTAAGTGTACTGAAGTTTAGTTTTTCCTATCTTTCACACCTTTCTTAAATACTTTATATTTTTAGGAAATCTAGTAATAGAGCTAAGTCATGACCAGTCAAAATCCTTATCCTGTGATATTAGAGCCAAGGATAAGATGTCATCAAAAATGCTGAAGGAGTGATTGTCCTCCTAAATCATTAAAAACTTCTGTGCTCTAGAGCCTCAAAAATTGATGTTGATAAAGAATTAGGTACTTTCCAGGTAGGTTGTAAACCCTTCATCTGTGTTTGCTGCTTTTATCCAACCAGTAATATTTTCACTTTATCTTAGTTATACTCTCCCCACCCACCCCACTCCCACCCCTCTTGTTTCTAAGATAGAGGATGACTGTATAACTGATTCTAAACTGATTCACCATAACTGATTTTAAACTGATTTTTTTATATTATTAGATTAATGAAAAACATTTTATAATACAATTTTGGCATGCCGTATTTCAGCATTGTGTTGTTTCTTATTTTAAATTGGCAAAGTTGAAATGTGGCTTCTATTTCAAGCTCTAAAGAAAATGTGAATCACAAGAGAAATAAATAAAACTCTTAAGTAGGGCTCAGCACCTGTAGCTCAACAGGCTAAGGTGCCAACCACATACACCTGAGCTGGCAGATTGGATTCCAGCCCGGGCCCGCCAAACAACAGTGACGGCTGCAACCAAAAATGGCCAGGCGTTGTGGTGGGCGCCTATAGTCCCAGCTACTTGGGATGCGGAGGCAAGAGACTCGCTTGAGCCCAGGAATTGGAGGTTGCCGTGAGCTGTGATGCCACAGCACTCTATCCAGGGTGACAGCTTGAGGCTCTGTCTCAAAAAATAAATAAATAAATAAAACTCTTAAGTAGGAATGGAATGGATGCTGGGAAATAGCTTTTACAGAAATAAGAGATATACTTAATATTTATAAAATCTTTCCCCTACTCCTGTGCTTGTCACTTAGTTAAGGTATAGTCCATTATTTTGGGCACAATATATGGAAATTTGTTAATAGCTTATTTTTACTTTGATTTTGCCACTAGATAGACTCTTAACTCTAGCTTTAAAAGATTAACAGCTGAAGAAATATTCTGATTATTTAAACATTTGTTAAGTGTACTACAGTTGGATTCTACTACATGTCTAATCTTGTTCAAAGGGGATCATGAAGTTATTTAAATAAATGAATAAGTTTAATAACTTTAATGCAGGTTTACTGTTGAGTGTAGTATAATTATAACAAACAGTTCTTTCTTGTTCTCAGGGGGACCAGTGTCTGCCCAGTGAGTCACTGCTATACCAAATAGAATTACATTTTGTTTTCAGCTGGAATCACGCCTTTAAGAATCAGATCACAACACTACAAGGCCAGGCAAAGAATCGAGCAAACCCGAATCGGAGTGAAGTTCAGGCAAACCTTTCTCTGTTCCTAGAGGCAGCTAGTGGCTTCTATACTCAGGTGAGTTTTGTATTGTATAACAATTTTTCTAAAATTAATTCTAAATAATCTGCTCTTTGTACATATCTTTTGTTCAGGTTAACACTAGGCGTAACTACTATGTGGGCCATACAGGAGTTTCATCACCTATAATCTCAAATGAATACAAATGTCCCAAATTGTTTATCCCTAAGACCTTTAAGAAAAGAAAGGCTCTGTTCTTAAAAAGGTCCATATTTTGGCTTAAACATTGGAAGTTTAATTATATGAATAGAAAAAGAGTAGTGAGAGCAAAGCCTTAGTGAAACAGCAGAAGTAGTCAGAAGTGATATAAAACCAAATACAAATTTATAGGTGTGAGTATAGCCATTATCAAAGTAACAGCTGTATTCTACCAAATAAGAAATAGTTAAAATTTGTAGTATTAAGTGAGTTTTCATGGTATTTATACAGTGGAATTTATATGGATCTTGAAATGTTATTAAACTACCTAAGAAATGGAATAACTTTTCCTCAGTTTGAATAAGATGTTTGTTATCCTCAGAAGCTTTCCTTTAGTCCCGTCCTGACATAAATCCTAAATCAGGCAAGGTAAAGGAATAAATAAATTTTAATTTCAATCGTGGAATTTTCTTTAAAATTCTCAGAAAAATTCTGCAGAATATTTTCATTTTATCATTTGTCATAGCGTTTGTAAGTTAAGAAAATTTTCATATATAGATTAGCATCTTATGTTAAGACAAGGTTTTGAGGATCTTACCCTAAAAGAAATCTTGAACATTTTTCTCTGTAGTGTTTCTTGACTATTGCTCTTGTATTTTGGCTTCATTTTGGTTTTACTGTTTCTTTGAATGAAGAAAAAGAAAAGAATTGCTGTGTTGAAAGATATCAAATAACTATCATAGACATTATTTATGTTTTACTAAGACTAAAACAGTCATCACAGTTCACCATTCAAAGAACTCAAGTATGGTACTTATTCTCAAAATTCATTTTCAAATTTATGCCACCTTTTAGCAGTATAAGTTGGTACTTCTACAGAGGAGATACTTCTGGAGTGAGTGATTGGTGTGCCATTAACCAATCCTCAAAACAAGTGTTAAAGGCTTGGCACCATAGCATAGTGGTTATGGCGCCAGTCCCATGCACTGAGGCTAGCGGGTTTAAACCCAGCCTGGGCCAACTACTACAATGACAACTGCAGCAAAAAAATAGCCGGGCATTGTGGCAGGTGCCTGTATTCCCAGTTACTTGGGAAGCTGAGGCAAGAGAATCGTTTTAAGCCCAAGAGTTTGAGGTTGCTGTGAGCTGTGATGTGACAGCATTCTACAGAGGGTGACATAGTAAGACTCTGTCTCAAACAAACAAACAAAAAAACAGGTGTTAAAGATTAATTCATTTTACAAGTAGCCTACTGTTTATAAGATACAATACTATATACTGAAGATATAAAGGAAACTGAGGCAGAATCTTCACCTTGAAGGAAATAGCCAGTCTAAATGAAAGAACGGATGTATTAATAGGTTTTTTTTTTAAACATGATTAATTCTTTATTTTTATTTTATTGCAGTTTTTGGCCGGGGCCGGGTTTGAACCCGCCACCTCTGATATATGGGGCTGGAGCCCTACTCCTTGAGCCATAGGCACCACCCTACATTTTTATTTGTTGATTATAAAAATAATACATACTAGCTTCAGGAAATTTGAGAATTATAAAAGGATCAAGAAAATGTTCATTAATCCTCCCATTCAGGATAAATTACAACTTTAATATATATCCTTTTAGTCTTTTTATACCTTTTTTTTTTTTTACTTATTTATTTATTGTTTCATTTATATATATATATATATATGTATTTGTTAGGTAAAGTCCCTCTTACAATTGTGTTCTGCCCCGAAAAGGTGTGGCACACACCAACACCCCACCCTCCTCACTCCTTCCCTCTCTCTGCTCCTCCTTTCCCCACCCCTCCCTCATTCTTTCTCTCTCTGCTCTCCCCTTCCCCCATTTTATACTTTTTTTTTTTTTTGAGACAGAGCTTCAAGCTGTCACCCTGGATAGAGTGCTGTGGCATCACAGCTCACAGCAACCTCCAATTCCTGGGCTCAAGTGAGTCTCCTGCCTCCGCCTCCCAAGTAGCTGGAACTACAGG